>APFE031169681.1:4059-31448 GCA_000404065.3 Pinus taeda
ATATGGATCCAGTTTGAAAATTTATGAAAAGTGGTCCTTGAAAAGAAGTAGGGGTTGTAGCTCCCTTCCAGGAGAGACTGGAAAACGAGAGAGAGTTGTAGCTCTCTGCAGGTTGCAGCCTGCGTACTGGTAAAGGACTGCACCAGTACAAGACCATTGTAAAAGGAGTTTCTAATTTGAAAGAAGATAGAGACATATTGCAGCAGGTGGTTTTCACCCACATTGGGTTTCCACCTTATATCTGGTGTTCTTTGATGTGACTGTCTGGTTTTCTTGTTCATGCTCATTATTTATGGTATTGATATGCAAAAATAATTCAAAGTATAAATAAGAAAGATTTTGAAAAGGAATTAGATAATACTGATTCACCCCCCCCTCTCAGTATTATTGTCAACACTTTCGGCAAACCAAAGCTCAAAAAAAAATAAACATCCCAACATACGATGACATCCGGAAAAAGACTAGGATAGGCTAAAATCCATTGTTATAACCTAACAAAACCATGCTACTGATAGTAAGAGAACCATACACCAACATGCAAAGCCATGCATGTCCAAACAAACTAGGAAATCACACATGCAAAAGGTTTCATGCAAGTATTCTTGTTGAAGTTGCTTGATCCTTATTTCCTTTCCTTGTTCCTTGTTTGCTTTTCCTTTCCTTTCCTTGCCTTCCCTTACCTTTTCTCCAAACTAGAGTGCTCCAAGAAAACTCTAAGTGACCAAGAGAGTGAGTGAGAGGGAAAGAATAATGAGAAAGCTTTACACTTGAACTTGAAAAAAGCCATGAACTAATCCTTAGAATCTTTTTTTGCATGAGGCCTCTAATTTCTTCATTTTCCATTATTTTCCTTCAATTTCCTTCTCACATGCAACCTGTGACCTTTTACCTTCCTTTTCTCCTATTTTCCTTTATTTTCATAAATAAATGTGCCAAAAATGTCTTTTTGCCTTTTAATGCCTTACCTTAGCCTTTGCCAAATTTCCTTAGCCAAAACACACATCCAATGATGCTCACTAGGATATATTTGCCTAACATTCAACATGGAATACATGTCCCTTATTTGTGGTCTTATTTTTTCTTTATTAACTTTTATTACATGAAATTTTCACCAGGGTTGTTACAAACTAAATGAGCATGAGTAGAAATATATGACACGTGATATTGAGTTGGAAACGATCATTTGTGTGTTGAAGATGTGGAGACATTATCTTCTCGGCAGGAGCTTCATTATGATGAGTGTTCACAGTGGTCTAAGGTAGTTATTTGACCAACCTAATCTGAATTCCAAGCAAGCTAGATGGTTGGCCACGCTCAGTGAGTTTGATTTCGAGACCAGGTACATTAAGGGAAAATAGAACATGGTTGCATATGCTCTTTGCAGAAGAGTACAAGTAAATCACAAAACAACTATGAGTTCATATGGAACAAATTTATAGGATCATAACTTACAAGTAGGACAACATGATGACAGGTATAGGGAGCTTAGGCACATTTTACAACAATAGGGTACATGTAAATGGGATGTGGATTATCATCTCACAACAAATGATGTGGTAATATTTAGGGACAAGATCTATGTGTTGTACAATAGTGAGCACAAGAATCTTATCTTGTGGGAATTTCATGTTAAGTCGTATTCAGGTCACCTAAGATATCATAAGACATTGACAGAAGTGGAGAAGTTCTACTATTGGCCGAATTGAAGAAAGAGGTAGATGAGTTCATTGTAAAGTACTATTTGGATTGTTAATAGGTAAAAGAAGAGTGCAAGCATCTAGGTTGTCTATTACAACCGATTCCGATTCCAAAGTGGAAATGGGAGTTCATTTCCATGGATCCTTGAGAGGATTGGACTGGTGGCTTACAGACTTGTACTTCCTCTGACAGTGAAAGACCATGATATTTTCCATGTTTCATTACTTAAAATATATGTAAAGGAAGTTGATCATATGATTGATTCATTCGTATTGTAGGTAGAGTCAGAAGAAAAATTCCAGCTAGAACATCAATGCATTTTGCAACGGAAAAAACTCTTGCTTCAGAACCAAGTAATTGAGTAAGTTAAAGTTCAATGGAAGCACTTTGGGCTAGATGAAGCTACATGGGAGATGGTTGACCAAATGCGGGCTATGTATCCTTCATTATTTTCCAATGGAGGAAAATAAGTTTTGGTATATGTACATATTTATGTATGGTTGTTATTGTAAATATACAATGAGTTGTGTTATAAAGCTCCAATAAGTGGTGTGGTTGTCATGTTGTTATGTTTGTTATTTTTTAGCAGGTTGTTCATTTTAAATATTGCATGGAGCTAAGTTATAAATATCCATGGGTAGTATGTTTTGTTTCTTAGTGGTATTGCTGGTTAGAGATGTCAATGAACACCAAGGACAATGTTCTGTTAAGGGGGAGGGGTCTGTAACGAACCCAGGATAAAAGTTCATGTAATAAAGTTGATAAAGGAAAAACAAGACCAAGGTCATGGGCACTTATTCCAAGCTAAATGTTGGGAAAAACATCCTAGTGGGTGTTCAATTGGTTTATTATGGCTAAAAGGAAATTGGAAAAAGCGTTGAAAAAGCAAAGAGGCATTAATCAACATTTTATTTATGAAAATAATGGAAGATAAGAGAAAAGGAAGGTGAAAGGTCACAGGTTGCATGTGAGGAGGAAATTGAAGGAAAATTAATGGAAATAGAAGAAAATAGAGGCCCCATTGATGAAAATGTTTCTGAGGATTAGTTCATAGCTTTTGTCAGTTTAGTTTTGGAACTCTCTCTCTATGCTCTCTACTGTCTCATACTCTTGCACACTTAGAACATTCTTGGAGCACTCTAGCACTGAAGAAAGGAAAGCAAAGGAAGGACAAGAAATCAAAGGGAAGCAAGGATCAAGCAAGGAAGAGCTGGATCGAGCGACTACAACGGGATTACTTTGTAGGTGTTGAGTTAACAACGTAAACTTTGAAACGAGAACTGATACGATTACCTATTTTTTTGAGGTAGCAAAAAAGCATTCAATTTTGAAAAGCGCTGATTCAAAATACACTTTTTTTTGGAGCATATTTTTGACGCTTTAAATTCTTTTATGTATCAAATATAAATATTTGTTTTTAAATGTTAGTGATTTTCATGCTCATTTTGAAACGTGTTGATGCAACATCAACCTTGTTTTTTAGAGGGCTTATTTTTGACACTTTAAATGTTCTAATGTATTAAGCGTGGATATGTTTTTTTAAATGTTGGGGATTTTCATGCGGATTTTGAAAAGTATCAACATTTTTTTCAAAGAAATTTTTGACACTTTAAATTTTTTATGTCCTAATTATGCACAATTGTTTTTTAAATGTTGATTATATATATATAACACAAAAAAAACATAAAAAAAAATGTAAAAAAAATAAATAAATATCTTGTAAGAGATAAAATTTGAAAAAAATATTTAAAAATAAAAAAAACTATAAAAATAAATAAATAAAATGCAAAAAATTTAAAAAACTATAAAAAAAGTGAAAATATAAAAAGAAAAATTAGAAACACACATGATTTAAAAAAAAGAACTAGAAGATTAATAGAAAAATAAAAACTAAAATTACTTTAAATAATTAAAATAGAAAAAAGAAAAAGAAAAAATATTAAAATTAAATTAAAAGCATAATTAATTTTTTTTTATTAAAAAGACTTAAAAAAGAGAAAAAAATCGGAGGCCCTGGGCTTGGTAGGCCAATTCTCGGAATCGGTTTGCAAGGCCAATGGTTGGCTAGCCCAACGGTCGTGCTGCCCTAGGCCTGCTTGGCTGATTCTCGGAATCGGCAAGGCAGGTCGAAGGCGACATGTCGCGGCTTAGCTGCCAGCAACCTCCATGGTCAGGACGCCCTGGGCCTTCCTGATCAATTCTAAGAATTAGCCAGGCAGGCCTAGGGTGGCCTCGCCGTGGGCTTGGCAGGCCGATTTCGAGAATCAGCTTGCCAAGCCCAGGGCCTCTGATTTTATTTTTTTTAGTAATTTTTTTTTATAAATATGTTTTTAATTTTAATGTTTTCAATTTTTTTTTATTAATTAAGTTATTTTTTTTTTAGTTTGATTTTTTTTTAATATATATTTTAGTGTTGTTTTTTAATGTTTTTTTATTTTGATTTTAGTGTTTTTTAATTTTTAATTTTTTGTTAGTCTTCTTTTTTTTTTTTTTTTTTTGTAAATTAGGTTGTTTTTTAATTTTTTTTTTGTATTTTTTGTAATATTTTGTTTTTTTTCTTCATTTTTTCCTGGGGACATTTTTTATGTTTGATTTATTTTTTTTTCCATTTTTTTATTAGTTTTTATATTTGTATTTTTTCCATGTTTTTTATTTTTTTTTTTGCCACATTTTAATTTTTTTGTTCTAAAATTATTTTTTATTTACTTTTTATTATTATTTTTGTAATTTTTTTGTTTCTCAATGTTTATTTTGTTTTTTTTTTTTTTTTTTTATGGTTTTTTTTTATTTATTTTTTTTTGATATGTATTTTTTTTATTTAATTATTATTATTTTATTATTTTTCTAAAATTTTCAATGTTTTAATTTTTTTTTCTTTTGTATTTTAATTTATTTTATTATATGTTTTTATTTTATTTTTGCTACAGGGTCTGTGTCAATTCTCGACTAGCGACCCGACCTCATTATGTGTTAATTTGATTGTTGCTTTTAAAATTTTTGTTATAAAGGATCGAGTTTGCCCTCAAGATGTGTCATTTTCATGGTTGATATTTAAGTTTCCATTACAGTGGGTTGATTTTGCTTACATTGTGTCAATTTGATGGTTGATTTTTTTTTTGAAATGTGTTAAGTTGTCTTGGGCTAAGATTTTAAAGTCGTCATAATTTTAACATTTAAAAAAGAAACTACTCTTGGTATAATGACTTTTTCATTCAGGTGTTCATTTCAAAAGTTTTTTAGTCATAAAATCTTTCAATAATGTCATGATTGAAAAATTGCCAAAATTGTAAAGTTTTCTAACATTTCAGTATTCCAGCATCAACATTTTTCATTTTTAGGCTATTTTTTATGATTTTTTTGGGTTTTTTAGCTAGAGTTCTCATTTTGAGTTTATAATTCTCATTTGAAAGTTTACATTGTTAGTTGCATGTATGATTTCTTTGCTAGATTTGGAATGCATGGTACATGCATGTGTGCCTTTGGTTCTATTGTTGTCATTGACATGGGCTTTTCCAGGGGTGACAATAGTTTTAGCTTTACCTTTCCATTTCTGGATAACCATGGTGTGATGGGGTTCTTTCATTTGGTTGAGCTTGATTGCCAGATTGTTTTGGAACCGAGTAAGGAGGTCTCAGGAAATTCCCAAGGGACTAGGAATCCCTTGACTAGTAATAGAGGGATACATGGTAAAGCATGAGGGTGGAGATAAGAAAATTCCTTAATGTATTGATGAAGAAATCTAAAGGCATCCATGCTTTTTTAGGGCCTAGTGATCCCTTGAATAGTTTTGGTAGGATTGCAGTAAAGCCTAGTAGTGTATGTTTCTTTGTTTGGGCCTAGGAATCCATTAACTAGTAATGGCGGGATTGAGGTAAATCTGGGTTGTATAGGTGAGGGTTTCAGGCCTAGAAATCCCTTGACCAGTAATGGTGAGATACACGGTAAAGCCTCAGGAAGCCCTGATCTTTTTGTTGTGAGTCTCACATTCATGTTTGGAATATGGAATGGGGGTGATTGACTGAAAGAAAGATTTGGTTCAGCCCAATTTATGGTCAGGTGGCACGTGGAAGTCCCTAACTTGGTTGTCTTTTGCATATGTTAATAAGAGCTAGTTTCATCTTATATTTTATAAGTATTTATACTTGTTATTATGTGGCTTTGATGGTTGTTCTATCATTGTTATTATTCTAGCTATATGTTGGTTATAAGCATGGTTTGATGACAAACATTAGTTATGGATCTCGTCATGTTTTAATTAGAAAATCAATGGTTAATGAATGCATGACCTAGTATATGTTATTACATCTATTGTGAGAAGGCATTTGACCTTCTTGATGATTTTCAGATAAGTATGAGACCCTTATATTTAAATATGAAATTATGACCTATAGATTACATGTTCACAATGTGTTTGATGGAATGTTTGTCATGGTTAGGCCCTATTAGGTCAAGTTATTGTCTAAGTTTTCCATTAATTGATTTTTTCTTGTGTCTTTCATCATTCTAGAAATTTCTACCATGTTCTGGGAAGAGATATAGATCCCAGATATTGGGGTTGTAGACACAAAACTGAGTAAATTAGACTGCAGTCATTGGCAGGTAGGGTTATCCATGTGATTGGAGGCTTACAGTCTCTAGGATTCCTGGTTATGCATGTGATTAGCATCCTAGGTTAGTGAAAAAGAAAGTTAACTCAAGGTTATGGCACATGGAGTGGTTGGTTGGCTCTTGTACCTCTTGAGGGTGGTTAATAAAGTTTTGGTTGGATCCTGTAGCTCTTGAGGGTGGTTAATAAAGTTTTGGTTGGACGATTCCACTTCCTTAACTGTACCTAGGAGGTTGAGTCATATCACAGTAACTATTCATCACATATTTATCTTAGTGGACCAATGAATTTGGGTAAGTGTGGGAGGAGGGTGTTACATGGATTTAGGGATTTTGGGTACATGGATTAAGGGTTAAGGGATTAGGGGTTATGGTTTAAGGGATTAAGGGTCAAGAGATAAGGGATTTGGTGCTTATAGGTTAGGTCGTTTAATGGTTAATGTCTTAAGGATTATGGTTTAAGGGATTATGTTTAAGTGACTAGGGCATAAGGGTTTATGCATTAAGGGATTAGTGATTAGGGATTAAGTGTTTAAGGGTCAATGACTTAGGGGTTAGTCAATTTAGGGATTTTGCATTAAGGGATTAATGATTAACTGGGGTTGATTTATTAAGGGTAATTTAGGGATTAGGGTTGAAGGATTTAAATTTCAAGGCATTCTTATGGGATAGAGGCTTTAGGGATTTATCATAACTCTCTTGAAATGTCATGGAACATCTTCCAACATGCCCATCACCAATTACGTTCACCAATGCAATATGGAGAGCAGTGAAGGGGACAAACATTAAAATTTCTTTAAAATGTTCTTGTATCCGTCGAAATTTGACATGGTTAGACTAGACACATGCCTTCACAATATGTGAGGGTTTCAAGACTCAAGGATTCTTGATGTCCCCACATAATCTTTGAGATCTTCCACATTTTCATCAATGTTCATCATGCAGTCTCATTGTCATCATTTGCTGTTTCCATTTATGGAATATTTTTCAAAACTCTCATGTCATGGAACATCTTCAAACATGTCCATCACCAATGTCATCCATCGACGCCACACAATGAATAGTGGATGGGGCCAGCATTGAAATTTCTTCAAACTGTTCCTATATTTGTTGAAATTTGACATGGTTAGAGTAGACACATGCCTTGACAATATGTGAGGGTTTCAAGACTCAAGGATGCATGCCATCCTTGCATAATATTTGAGATCATCCATATTTGCATCAACATTCATCATGCAGTCTCATTATCATCATTCCTCATTCCGATCTATGGAATATTTTTCGAAAATCTCTTGAAATTTCATGGAATGTCTTCCAAAATCCCCGTCATCAATGTCATCCATTGATGCTGGGCAATGAGTAGTGTACGGGGCCAACATTGAAATTTCTTTAAAGTGTTCCTGTATGCATAAAAATTTTACATGGTTAGACTAGGAACATGCTTTGACAATATGCGAGGGTTTCAAGACTCAAGAATGCCTGACATCCCCACATAATCTTTGATATCGTTAATGTTTGCATCCAAATTCATCATGTAGTCTCATTTTTATCATTTCTCATTCCCATCTATGAGATATTTGTCGAAACTCTCTTGAAATGTCATGGAACATCTTCTAACACAAGCATCACCAATTTCATCCATTGACACTACTCGGTGAGAAATGAATGGGGCCAACGGTCAAATTTATTCAAACTATTCTTGTATGCGTCAAAATTTGACATGGTTAGACCAGACACATTCCTTGACAATATGAAAGGGTTTCAAGACTCAAGTATGCTTGATGTCCCTGCATAATCTTTGAGATCATCCACGTTTGCATTAATGTTCATCATGCAGTCTCATTGACATTAAAGAGTAGAGATAATGCTAATAAGAAAATGAACAACAAAAAACCCCATAATCCTTATCAACCATCCAACAACAAGCTCACTTGCCCACACAATTTCAACCATAAGAATAACACCAATGAGGAGGACAAGAGCCACACAAAAGCATTTGTCAAGTATGCATGCACAAGACATGCTTTTGAACCCTCAACTTTAACCTCACACTTCTGCACATTGTCTAGCAATACTGTTGGAAAAATACAACAATTCCAACATCCAACAAAAACCCACACAAGGAAGAGGAAACACAATGGACAAATGTATAATCCTTAATCCTTAGTTCTAAATATTAAGCATCCCATCCTAGTTCTCAAATCAACCAAGCAAAATCTAGGCTATGGATTGTTAATGTGGTAATATGAATGAGAAGGGAGAACAAGTTTAGCAAATCATCAACAACAACCCTCCCACATAGCACCAAGCATGGAAATTATTCCAAATCATATATAATACTAATGAGTAGGAGAAAAGTTAAGAAATGACTATAATAATAGTTAAAAAGATCAAGAGAGATCCATCCAATTATAGATTTCAATTGGAAGCCCTGCAAGATAAAAAACAAGAATCACAAACCAAGCAAGAGTCATCTAATTACAGAACATAAAGGTAAAGTTCAAAATGTGCATAGGTTTCAAGAGAGCAGGAAACACATCCATTGATTAAGGTGCATTGCATGGAGTTTCCTCAAGCATGCTTGACAATGAAACTTCCACCACCTTACACCACCTTTTCATCATATTCCATTTTTTAATATTTCAAAAACTCTAAAATAACTTAAGTTTAAGATGTCTCATCAAGGCCATTAGTCAATGATACTTATGATACTACTTATTTTCTTTTTCCCTTGATTATTTTGTATTTTTACAACAAAAAAGATACAAAAATTACATTCAGAAGTGAAATTATGATTATTGCAACATATTTGCAATCAATGTCCAACATTGTAAACTAATCAATATTCCTTGCATGGGAAAGGACTAAAAACCAAATATTTCATGCAATTAAGTCAATGTCAAATTATTTGATATCCATCGTTAGTTCTTCAATTCTATGTATTGAAATAATCATGCCATAAGTAATATATGATATAATGTGATTATAGTTCATGAGAAGCACTTGCAAGTAAGAACAAAAATAACAATTGGTTCCATCAATGATCATACAATATTCCTTGTTATGTTGTGTATACCCGCCTTTAATGTTGGATATTTAATGTGTTAGTGAATCTTCAATGATAAACTTTTAATATGACACCTTTTAGTCACAATACTTTTAAATCACAAATTATTAGTTCCAAAATTTATAGCCTATTAAGAAAATTTTTACCATTGAAATTTTCATATGTCCCTTAGATGTTGCTTTGCCTATCAGCTTGAAACTTTGATTGACCATGCCTATCTAACACTTAAGGGAATTTTATCTCTATTCAAAATGAAGTCAATAAATCTATCTCCTCCATTAAGAATCTTTATAATGTTTAATAATATCAAGTTGGAGAAATATTATGGTACACTTCAACTAATAATAGACAATGACAATGACATGGAAAACATCATTCCCTCACAACTTCTTGGCTGAGGATAGAGTCTATGTTCACATTCAAATTATAAGTTTAAAGGCCCATGTCAATAGTTATGATCACTTTGAACGATTTATAACATCATTAAGAATTATGGCAATAAAGATTTCGACCTATCACCCTACCTTGGTAAGCATGCGGTTTTAATGTTGAGTTTTACTATTCGCACAACACAACCATATTATTTATTGAGCATATATCCTAAGTTCAACACATCAATTTTAATTAACAAATTCATTGATAGGACAAGTTGACATACTCATAAAAAAGCTATAGAAATCTATTGCATTGTTTATGTATGTTGATTTCCTACAGAGATGAAGCATTTCACTCTCAAGCAATTGCAACAAAGGTTTCTTCAATTGGTAAAAAATGCCTCGAGTTTGATACATTAAAACCTTATTTATTACTTTGGGGATCTACACTTCTACCTCTAATGCAATGTAGACTATTTTATATGCGGGGAGGGGATTTTGATATGTGTCTTATCATGATTATAGTGTGCATTAAGCACTTATCAACTTATATTGTAGTGATCTAATATGTGAGAAGTATCCATTCGTAACCACATTTAATACAACAAAAAAATAAGTTAAATCTTCACCACATTAATGAACCTTAATGAGTAGATATTCCATTTGGCTCATATGAAAAATCAATAGGTCTTCAATTGTGCCTCCTCAACTTGAAATTTTATAGTAGAGGAAATAGAACCTCATCATTAAAAACATCAATGGTTTGACAATAGGAAGTTTCCATAATCATAAACCTCATCTTAATCTTGAACACAACTCCACAAAATGCACAAACAAGCCTTGTCATGATAAAGCATACAAATGACATTTTTTCCGCACTACTAGGGTGTGCTTAGGCTGGGGCTAGCCCACATATTGGATATAAAAATAATCTATCCAAATTTGGAATGTGGTCACTAAGATTGTGTAAAATTCAATTGAGCCTCGAAACCCCTTAAGATAGGATAACTCCAATAAGTGACCCCACATCAACCATTCCATAAAATTTTAATTAAAATTTGATAAGAACTAAACTCCACACAAATACCCTTATTTACAAATCAATATTACAAATTAATAAATCACATGTAAAAAAAGAAAAAATTGTAAATGTAAAATTGTAATCTTTTAAAAAGGCACATAGTTATATGTGATAGTATTTTTTCCCATTAAGGAAAAAATGTGATATTTTCCCTTCCCAAGTGTTCATTTGTGGCAAATGGAGAACCTCTAGAAATTATTGGGTGCCAATTTGACTAAATTAAAACCACCTTTCAAGAAAATTTGCATTTGTGCATTGCAAATTTTTCTACTTCATGGATGATTTGGAAGCTCCTCATTCTCCCTTGGCCTTGATTTCGAACCATAACATCTGTCATTCACCCCTAGGTTTGATGATGATGATGGAGTATATGAAAAGTGAACCACTTCTAACCAGGATCATGAAATCAAACACCTCTTGGATATCATTGACATATCATAATCAAACCCCTGGGCTCCTAATGATAAGGATCGAGCCTAGAACTCAAGTTTTCCCAGATCAAGACAATTGAGAGCCATAGTGTTGCAATAAAGAACTGCTTTTGAGACTCAAGAGACTAAGACGAGCCCCCCTGGGAATGATAATCAAATCCCCACTGCTAAATATCATTTTTAAACTTGAGATCAAGGGATTACATTCATCCAACTCCCTATTAATTTTGCAGATTTTGAAGATTTTTCCACCAATGACCATTTTTTCAGAGGTTAGTTGAAATTAACCCTCAAGCAAGAGATTTTATATTTCAACAACTATCTTACAGTAATGAATGTAAGATCATGCAATTTGAAACTATTTTTGTATTGAATGATGTATATAATATATTATAATGCACTTATACCATTCACCTTTATATAAAGAAAAAGGAAAATTATGTATTATAGGTTAGAGAGATTCTCTTATTGTTATCCTTATACAAAAATGCTTATGTCAAGTTATTGTTGCTTCTACTTCTTAGTAGAATTAACCTTTTATGAGCATACTGCTATCTTAAGATAAAACTCAAGAATATTGTGCACACATTATTATCATATTTAGATAAATGCGATGACAGTGCATTAGGCTTTGTTGCATTGCACTTAAATTACTGTAATCTGTAATATTTCAAAATAAATGCTTCTTTATTTGCTTACTCTGTATGCATATCTAATCTTGTGATAGACATAAATTGGCATGTTGTCTTTATTTTGAAAGGTATTTTCATTTCTTTCCAATCATATTGCCCACACTACTATACAAGTCAATGTTTAATCACTTGGAATAGACCTATCCTTATGCCACTTTCCCCAAGAATTATGCAACATAATACCTTCCCATTTTCCTTTACTATCAGTTAAAGCCTCTTCAGTGTGTAATGCACAATAAATGATCAATGGATTCATCCTCATTATTGCACAAGACTCTCCACCCTAGACCCTATGCAACTCTTGTTATCCTAGGTTATAATATTACTAGACAAGGCCAACTATAAAAATATCTTTGTTTTGTGTAGCTATTTGAACTTCCAATAAATTTGTTTTGAGTAGCTATTTGAACTTCCAATAAATTTGTTTTGAGTAGCTATTTGAACTTCCATATTTCTTTCCACCACTAGAATATGTTGCTTCACTTTCTCTTATAGAAGCCTTGTACACTATTTGTTTTTCAAATACCCATGTAGATTTGTTTTTAGACCATACAATTCCATATGCCTCTCTATTTAGTTTATGAGCACTATCCTTGAGATTTTAGATATGATTTTACCCTCATTTTCTAGCTCTCTTTTGATATCTAAATAAAATTTGACTTCCACCCTTGATTCCAATCTAAGGTTGTTTCATGATTGGCTTCCTCTGCTAAACAGTGAATCTCCTTACTTGCCAATTCACTTTTCAACACTTCTGACAACTTGTAGGTTCCATGTCGAAGAATCTCCTCCTATCCTAGTCCTATATTTCTAGCCAATTCTCCAAGTCAACCATATTCCTAACCTTGACTAAAGCATTCCAAATAACTAATCCACATGCAAATTTTTTTGCTTCACTTCTTGTCCAATCTTTTACCGTTGTAGGGGCAATATATTTTTCAATTATCACTTTCTCTAACAACCTTTCTATTCTCAAGATTCTCCATAAGATCTTTGCTACTAGGGCTTGTCCTAATGAATTCATATTTTTTATGCTACACCCTCCTTGATATTTAAGTTTTGCCATTTTTTTTTTCCATTTTGTTAAATAAATTCCTTTCTTTTCCCTTTTTCTCATCCACTAAAAAACTGAGCACTTATTTCTTATATTTTCTTGCATTCCCTTCAGCATGTAAGCTAATTATTTCCAATACATTGGGATACACTGCAATACTTATATAATAAAAATCAATCTTCCTCCTCCGGATAACTAATTGTGGCACTAGTTGGTTATCCTTCCCTCCATTTTGTTGTAATTCCAGTACTATTCCTTTTCCATATAGTGTGTGATTTTCATTCATTATCGTTATCCATTAACACAAGAAATGATATCATTCATTCACAACAAGGTCAATATATTAAAAGGAGGAAGACACATAATAATAGGTGCATCATAGTAACGTCTAAAGGATAATATTCAAAAGTCCAAAAAAATTGTCCTAAATCCATTGTTTTTCAGAATACAGATAAAAGAGGGTCCTAAAAATTAGGAGCTCAAGAGCACTAAAAAATAGGTCTATAAGTGTGCTAGGAAATGGAAGATCAATGCAAGGGATAAGGAGGCCAAATAAGAGCATAATTGAAGCAAGACAACAGGGTTTGTAGATCAAGTCAAGGAGGCACCATAGGATCAATTGTGTGTAAGGACCGAGATCAAGTTGTGATCAAGGAAGGACAAGATTAATTATATTAGCTAACGTTTATGCGAGAAGAAGAATGCATTCTCAAGAGAGACATAGTTCTTTGTAATAGATTCAATTACTCAAAAAAAATCAATACAATAGCCACATCAGGCAAGCAGGTTTTCCCTGTTGGGTTTCCTGAGAATACAGCGTGTCAATATTTGTGTAATGCGTTTTTATCTCTATTTTTTATTCCACTGCTTATAAGTTGTTAAGAGGCTCTATATCTTGGTTAAAGTTAAATACCTTCAATTTTGAGTTCATCTAAGTATTTGCAGAGTTTCATGGAAATTTAACAACCTGTTATGAAATTTAAAATTCAAATTCAACATTTATTCTTTCAAGAATCATAAAATTATTAAAACACTAAACAAAAAAATTGAAGAAGAATTGATCATTGAAGGTCGTAATGTACTCCATCACTTCACTGTCTATTGCTTCATAATTTTGTGGACAAGAAACACCAAAACACCTTCACTGCAAGACTCTTTCTCCCTTTGTTGCTGAAAATGAAATAGTCAAATGAGAGATTGTGTTTTTACTTTAAAAATATAATTTTTTAAATGGAAGTCATGCACCAAACAACTTGTGGATAACCCCAATTGAGGTTTGAGTATCTGATTTAAGTTTTTGTTATGAAACCAGTTAACAAGAGGATAGAAAAGATAGATCAATGACTTAACAGTCAGCCTCTTCAAGGGGGAAACCTCTTGTACATTACAGAAATGAATATTTATTTGATGATACAAACGACAAGACCTCCTTTCTATATATAGGAGTTCAATGGGTCCCAATAAAATCAAAGCCTACAGAACAATAATTTTGTAGGGGCACAAAAATAACAATAGTGGGCTTCTATGGGGCATAATAATAACAACATGGGGAATATATGGGAACAATAATACAATAAGGGGGTTGCACTAATAACAATAATGGGTTACACTAGTAGTATAGGGACCTAACATGCCCCTCTCCTTCAAAAAGTGTTGTCCTCAATGCTTGAGTAATTTGGATGCTTTTGTATAAAATTCTCATCCTTCCATGTGGAATCTCCAATAGGTAAGTTCTTCCACTTGATGAGATACTCTAAAATTGATCCATTTCATAGCTGTCAATTTCTTGTTTCTGTGACTGATTGGGAAGATGCAGGAAGCTCCAATTTATATTCCATAGTGCTGATCTTTTGTAACAGCTTGTAGGGACTGTTAGACTCCGTCTCATGTCAGAGATTGATTCTTCTTCAAAACAGGGTTTTGAAGAAGAAATCATTAAATGCTTCTTTTCAGATTATGTAATTTGTTCTTCAGCTCTTCAACTGGCAGCGACTTCGTCATATGGTTTCAGATAAATTTCAGGACAGTCTTTGTGCAATTATTTTGCTCCATCCAGTATCGTGTTGTGAAACAGAATGCTGACGATGTCTTCTCTGAGCTGCAAAATCCTCAAGAACAAATTCAAGCTTATGTGTTTGATGTGGTTCGAGCAAATGTTCCAAAGATGAATTTGGATGAAATTAATTGAAACAAAAGGGCGATGTTGCCAAAGTTGTGTTAGAAACGTTTGAGAAAGCAATGGGGTTATATGGGTATAACATACAACAGATACTTGTGGTTGATATAGTTCCGGATCAGTACAGAAGGCAATGAATGGGATCAATGCAGCTCAACGACTTCAACTTGCAAGTGTTATGCTGGCCATGATGATTCCGGGCCTAGCGCTTCTTCCTCCAAAGGCTCATGTTTGTTTGACTGTTCTAAAGCCCGCAGTCTATTACAGTGATCTGAAGACATTTCTCTGTGGGTTACATATCTCTTTGTCTAAATATTATTTCTAATTGATCGATTTGGAGGGATGGGTCCATCAGCGAGGACTTTTTCCAGTGAGAAAGGCTTCACACGTTTGCAGATTTTAGACCATATATACTCTTTTACCAGGAAAACTTGTCATCAGATGAAATAGAAGTAGCAATTCATACAGATTCAAAGCACGCAGATCGCCTTAGACTTCTATATGCCAGCAACGAAGCATTAGATCTTGGTTATGTCCCAGTAAAGAGGAGTGAATTCCTTGGAAACCGAAGGAGTTTTGAAGCTTTGAAACAAGTTGACAGGGAGAACACTGGCCAGGTATATGAATTACGGCTTGGAGCATAATTCAAAGACTTCTACTGTTTTGTATGGTGACTGTATCCTTTATGAGGGCTACTGGAAGGCGTTGCGTATGCTTAGATCCTTCATTGTTTGCAAGAAGAAGAGCACTTGTTACAGATGCTACTCGTGCACTTGACAAGGCAAAAAATGATCAGGTTTGATGAGAAGAGTGGCAACTTTTATGGCACAGAACTTGGACGTATAGCTAGCCACTTCTACATTCAGTATGTTAGTGTTGAGACTTATAACGAGATGCTAAGACAGTGAGATTATAAATCTTGTGGCTCACTCACCCGAGTTTGACAATATTATGGTCAGAGAGGAGGAGCATCATGAGCTAGAAACTTTACGCTACAAGTTATGCCCCTTGGAAGTGCGAGGTAGCCCTGAGGATAAATATGGGAAAATTTCTATTTTGATTCAGGCATATATATCACGTGGTACATTTAAAGGTTTCTCATTAGTTGCAGATGCTAATTATATAAGTCAAAGCCTTGGTTGAAATTATGCGTGTAGGGTGGTGTCCAATGACTGCTCTTTTCTTAGAATATTGCAAAGCCGTGGATCGGCGGATTTGACCTCATCAACATCCTCTTAGGCAATTTGAGAAGGACCTCTCTCTAGAGATATTGAGGAAACTTGAAGATAAGGATGCTTGGTTAGACCATCTCTATGAAATGGAGGAAAGATATTTTTTCAGTCAGATGTAAAAGAGGTAGCATTGTGCATGAAGAATCAGTTCCTTCAATATGGCGAAGGAAAAGTTATAATGAGCAACACCCACCAGATGACATCAATGCAGTTCTAAAGAATGACTTGCAGATTCATCCTTATTCGAAGTCCCCTGTCAAATGTTACAGTGGAGGTCTCAGTATGGGATTTGGAAGGGACCTGTCCATACCACAAAATCAACAAAAATATATCAGTGCCATCAAAAATAACACTTCCAATTTTTGAAATGCAATATCAAAAATCACATAATGCAAAGCCGGTTTATTTTCTTCTCCTCATGCTTCTTGATACATCAGCAAAACCTTTATTGAGGAACTTTTATTGGCTTAATTTGCCAAGTTATTCTCTCCCTAATGTTGAAGATCATGACAACCAACATGAGCCCATTAGCATTAAGAATAATTGTGAATATGGAAATATGAATGTAGAAGAACTTGCAACTGAGACAACAGAGGGATTGCTTTCAGGGGTGTCAAGCCTTTTTTCAGGAAGAACAAAAACATTAAAGTGACAGGGGTCTTTGACGTTCAACAAAAGACGCAAATACCTGGACGCATGGATTCATGTGCTCAACAGATATGCCCATTATTATCGGATAAGAAAGATTGTAGGGGGGTCGATTTCCATCCGATATATGCGGTGGATTTATTCCATATTATCAAAATCTTCTCCTAATTTCAGTAAAATGGCCAACGCATTTCCAGATTTGGGGCGCAGTTTGCAAAGTGGCATTTATAGGTTGTTTGCGTGTCAACAATTTGAATTCGAATCAGGGTAACGTGCTTGTTCTCAAGGAGAGCTGCACTGATGTATGTGGCTCTTACGTTATTTACGCTCCCGTTGATGTAGTGGCCATGAATGTCGTTCTCAAACGGTGGTGATCCCAACTACGTGGCTCTTTTACCATCGGGTTTTGCTATTTTGCCTAATGGCACACAGTCGAGTTGGGGTAGCAATGTCATTAATGACAAATCTCCAATGGCTCGTTGTTGACTATGACTTTCCAGATTTTAATCGATTCTGTGCCAACAGCAAAGCTATCTTTAGGGTCGGTTGCAACTGTCAATAGCCTCATATCCTGTATAGTTGACCAAATTAAGGCGCCTCTTGTTTCATGTTTCCATCTGCTCTATTTTTATGGCTTTAGTTGAAACAACGCCCCTTCTTTTGGGGGTCGATCTGTTGTTTTTTGTTTTAGTTGATTTAATGTATAAAAAATAATTTGTAAAGGAGAGAGAGTTAGTCAGGGGAGATTTTCTGAGTGCTGGAGGAGAACTGAGCTCCATTATACATTGTTTGACAGAGGGATTTTTAATGAAAATTTCACAGCTCTGATTTCTGAGATTCATGTGGTATGTTAATTTAGCATAAGTTTTCTCTTTGTCTCATATGTAAACTGTTATGTTTCATTCACCTCTTGATCATTTCTAATTGAGCAAATGAAGTGTTTAGGTAGAATTCATAGTATTATATGCTCTGCCTATAAGTTTGTTCAATTCAATGTTTTCTTCTGTTTGACAAGGATTCAGTTATATGCCCTTGTCAGCTCCTCACCAGTCTTGCCATCCCATTTAAAATCTAGATTTGATGCTAAATTTCTTTCCTACCTTGCCTCAGTTGTCAACCTCTGTTGTTCATTATATTTCTCTGTTTGAAGCTGTGATTTTGCCCATGCAGCCCAGAAAAACCTCGTTATTTAATTAAAAACCCCCAAATCAAATCTTTATAATCAGTTTACTAGCCTAATATCTGTGTTACCTTGATTGGTCATCTCTTCCCATTGAAAATTTAACGAGATTGACCGGAGAGAGCCTTCTCATACCCCGTAGGGCTAGCTACGAGGTGAAATGGTTTGATGTTGCCTTGAAGGTTTGCCTTTCTCAACCTGAGGTGAAATCTCAAGTGCTAACATAGTGGCGACCATACTGGGGAGAACAAACTTATCGTTTGCTCATTGACGTGTGTATTTCATAAGTCTTAGACAGAGTTTGAAGATACGCCAGGTAGCCTTCAAACACGCTCTTGTTTTACATCAGCGTTAGTAGATAAATGTTGCTTCAGTCGATCTCCGTGAGCTTGTGAATACAACACTTCATTTGCATTTTACCCCAGTACATGTATCAAGTTCAGATCTGATTGCTGATAGTGGACAATGATCAAACACTGACAAGGCTGAAATCATTCATTGGCGACTCCACCTCAATCCAGACACTCCAGTGCTTGTTGATTCACTAATGCAATGGTAGGGTATGTGGCAAACCCTGCCCTACGTGAAGCTGTAAACGATGATAGACATTGGTTAGCAGATTTTGAACTCAATGAAAAAAATTTCAGTGGCTTCCTTCAAGGTTTGAAATCTTCGAAGTTTCCTTTTGAAGTTAAAACACGTGTCTATGAATTAGTTGTTGAAAGAATTGAAGAGGAGATTCAATGGTTAGATGAGCAGATCTAGTCCTATGATTTCCAAGACCCTAAAAAGATTTTGGAAACCCTTCCTTCAGTGAAACAAGAAATCATAGAATCGCCTACAGTCGTTTACATTGACAATGTGCAGCTGGAAGTATGTGTTGCAGAGTTGGGGCAGCCAACAGAGTCTGGCTTCCGTGATCCAATTGCGGCATATATGGACATGTTTTTCAGTTTGATTGACAGATCAGGCTGTCTTTTCTGTGACCAGGGTCATTACTTACATGAAGGACTCCCAGCAATTGCATCTGTGTCCTAGCGGAAGCATTCTCGAGCTACATCATTCTCAGGTTTACTTGAATGGTTAATTTGGCATTTTAGTATTACCTGATCTAGTGTTTGTACAGCAAAGTAGGGTAGTTTTGTAAATAAATAAGCCAGCCATAAGGGCAGCATCTGGTTTTAGTTTGCTTGAAGATTGTTTGAGTTCAGTTTCAGTTGGAAAATAAGTCAAGAGTTGTGTTGATGATGACTCCATTGCCCAATGGGTGGAGGCACTGTCTGCTCTCCCAAAGTTCTGCGGTTCTTGGCACCTCCACGGAGCGGCAGCTGCCATCCCAAGTGGAGCCAATGTTAGACTCCGTCTCATGTCAGAGATTGATTCTTCTTCAAAACAGGGTTTTGAAGAAGAAATCATTTAAATCTGCTTTTTAGATTATGTAATTTGTTCTTCAGCTCTTCAAAAGGCAGCAGCGACTTCAAAACTCCTATCCCTGCATAAGCACAATTCAAAATATCATTAGTCTCAAACAAAGAGGGCATCTTTAGTTTATTTGGATATTAAGGCTTATACCTTGTCAGTGTAGGCTATCATCTCTTCTTGGAAAAACACCCATTAATTCTAGAGTAGCTTCAAATGGAGGGAAATCAAGTATTGCAAATGGTAGATAACATCAAAGATCTTTGAACTTATGCGCGCAGGTGTTATGTGTAGAATGGATTAACATTCAGTATAACTGAGACATATTCTAATGGAGACCTGGCTATATGACAACACGATACATGATGTCCTTCTTCAGGTTTTATGCATAAGAGCAAATTTCCTGGAGGAATTATATTTTAACCAAATGCTTTATTCAAGAGAAATTGAGTGGCTACAACAGGCTGTGTATTCCGCCTGTGTTGCACTTAGTTATGTTACAGGTGATACTGCTGGCCTTTCTTCAAATTGGAATTATCTGAATGTTGCTAGATGTGCAAGATTTAGTCAAGATGAATGTTTCATGGCAACAGGGAGTACTGATACATCAATTAAGCTGTTTGTTTGAGGTTGTAAAGATTAGGTAAATGCCGATGCCAGATGCAAGTGGAAGGGATGGACCTCTCCGGCCTATTATCCGAACATTTTATGATCACATGCAACCTATCAATGATTTGGATTTCCATCCACGGTCTGCTGTATTAATATCTGGTGCTAAGGATCATACCATAAAGTTTTTTGATATTGCAAGGACAGGGACAAGGAGAGCTCATCGAGTTATCCAGGATACACACAATGTTCGATCTGTTGCTTTCCACCCTTCTGGAGACTTCATTTTAGCAGGGACTGACCATCATATTGCACATTTATACGATGTCCATACTTTTCAATGCTACTTGTCATCAACCTCGCAGGAGAGAGATGCCGGTGGGGCCATAAATCAGGTTCGGTATTCATCGAATGTTAGCATGTATGTGACTGCTTCCAAAAATGGGGGTGCGCGAATAGGGGATGGTGTGTCAGCGCAATATACTCGTGCTATCATTGGAGCTAAACACACACAGATTCGTTGCCAGGCAGTCTTCAACCAAACAGAGCAGTTTGTCTTGTCCATTGATGAACCAAGCAAGGAGGTGATTATCTGGGATACTCTCACGGGTGACATAGTTGCTCGTTGGCCTTCTAATCATAGTGGTGTACCACGTTGGTTAGAGCATTCCCCAACTGAAGCAGCTTTTGTGCGGATCGATCTGTGCGCTTCTGGAGGGAATCTCTTTGAGTGTTTTAATTGAGGATTTTGTTGAATCTGGTGAAGAGCAATAAGTGATTGATCATTAGCAGTTTCAGAATACTGCTTCCACAGTTAGCTACTGTACATAATAATGGATGAGATCAATGGGATGCGGGAAACATGGGCTAATTTGCTATTGTTGGTTTCAGAATATGGGTCTACTGAAGGTTGAAATATAGATCCCACATCCTCACCAGAAGATACAATTTTCACAGTGGTTCCCAATATTGGATATTTTGAATTCGTTCCTCTTCATCTGCGTCTGGGAGACTCGAAATTAGGTGAAAGTGTAGCTACCGTTAATTATATAGTATCAGAACCTGTGAAGTGAAGGTTGGTCAGCAATATGAAGCGGTTTTGATAATATTTGCTAGGCTCTATAGGTACAGGCTTGGTGATGTCGTGAAAGTTACCGGCTTTTGCAATTCGAGTCCGCAGTTGTAATTCATTTTCTGAAGGAACCTCCTCCTTACAGTCCAACATTGCCGTGTGAAGTTTTAAAACAAAACCTAAAAAATTTAGACTCTGTGGATTGGATCCTGAACGACTACATCGTCGTGATCGGTTGCAAGATAATCTAAAGGGCGGAATTGTAGTAGTGACAGCAATGCCATAGCAAAACTTGGCACAGAACTCAAACGCCTAATGTCTCTAAATCAGGACTACCTGCCAGGATTATCGGATACGTGTATAGGATTCTATCTATGGTGATTTGCGCTATCCAAGTCATGAGATCCTCGATAGTTATTTGACCTGTTTTCGTGCCGAATGGGATCAAAAGGATCCGTCCGAGTGCCTTGCAGTTATTGGTTGTTACTTAAGTGATAATTTCAAAGGCATAGCTTGTCACTGAAGTAATGGGTCCAAATATAGCAACCGGTCTCTCACTAATGTCTTCATTCCGGATTATATGAGGATCTGCGCTCCAGCATTTATATTTTTATTAGTCAATCAGAGGATTTTCAGAGAGACATTGATATGGCGATTTCCGTAAAGTGGCAAACATCTTTTCAGTGGTCATCATCCCATTTTGGCAGAAGCCGTCTTCCAGAGTGGTATGCGATGTGAAGACCGCGTGGCTGGCCAGTTGTCAACATGGGAGGATTGTGTCATCAATGGGAGCCTACATAACAGAAAAATAAGATTCGATCTTCTATTAATAGCTTCAGTTAAATCTCCAGGTGGATCTACGCCCCAGTTAATATCTTTAAGTGGCCATCATAGGATTTTAAACCGCATTGAGTTGTTTATACATAAGTCGTTGTTTTATAGAACCTTCTGCATATGAATTAAATATATCAGTAACGTGGCAATCGTTGCAAAGTGGCATTCAAAGGTGCGATTACCTATTTCTGTCATCAGCCAGTTTTCATGGGCCATTCGAAATCTTCACGCTGGAATAATGGAAGACTGTTCTATCTTTGGGAGCAGATGGAGGATCCTTTTCTATTTTCATGGATTTAGTTGAAACAACGCCCCTATTTTGGGCAGCATTTTATTAGTTTTTATTGTATTAAAATTTGATTTGTAAGGAGAGAGTTAGTCAGGGGGAGATTTTCTGAGTGCTGGAGGAGAAATGAGCTCCATTGTACAGTCTTTGACAGAGGGATTTTTAATGAAAATTTCACAGCTCTAATTTCTGAGATTCATGTGGTATGTTAATTTAGCATAAGTTTTCCCTTTGTCTCATATGTAAACTGTTATGTTTCATTCACCTCATGATCATTTCTAATTGAGCAAATGAAGTGTTTAGGTAGAATTCATAGTATTATATGCTCTGCCTATAAGTTTGTTCAATTCAATGTTTTCTTCTGTTTGACAAGGATTCAGTTCTATGCCCTTGTCAGCTCCTCACCAGTCTTGCCATCCCATTTAAAATCTAGATTTGATGCTAAATTCCTTGCCTACCTTGCCTCAGTCGTCAACCTGTGTTGTTCATTATATTTCTCTGTTTGAATCTGTGATTTTTCCCATGCAGCCCAGAAAAACCCCGTTATTTAATTAAAAACCCCAAATCAATCATTCTAATTAGTTTACTAGCCTAATATCAGTGTTCCTAATTGGGTCATCTCTTCCCACTGAAAATTTAACGAGATTGACCGGAGAGAGCCTTCTCATACCCCGTAGGGCTAGCTACGAGGTGAAATGGTTTGATGTTGCCTTGAAGGTTTACCTTCCTCAGCCTAGGGTGAAATCTCAAGCGCTAACATAGTGGCGACCATACTGGGGAGAACATTCAACTTGTTGATTGTCTCGTCCCAGTACATGCAATCAAGGTGCAGATCTAATGCTGATGGTGGACAACAGTCAGATACATATGCAGGCTGAACCATTCACCTGGCGGCTCCAATTTGATCCAGACACTCCAGTGCTTGCTGATCCGTTCATGCCATGGCAGGGTATGTGGCAGACCCTGCCGTGTGTGAAGCTGTAGAAGAAATAAGACATTTGTTAGCAAATCTTGAATTTGATGAAAATGTTTACAGTGTTTGGCTTCATTTGTTCAAATCTTTAAAGGTCTTCAAAATTGAATTGTGTGAGTTAATTGTTGAAAGAATTGAAGACGAGATTCAATGGTTAGATGAGCAAATCAAGTCATACGATTTCCAAGACGCTAAAATTTTTTTGGAAATCCTTCCTCCATCGCAACAAGAAGTCATAGACTTGCCTACAAATATTTATATTGAAAATGTGCAGCTGGAAGTATGCATTGCAGAGTTGGGGCAGCCAACAGAGACTGGCTTCCGTGATCCTATTGCGGCATATATGAACATGTTTTTCAGTTTGATGGACAAATCAGGCTGTCTTTTCCGTGACCAGGGTCATTACTTACATGAAGGGCTGCCAGCAACTGCATCTGTGACCTCGTGGCAGCATTCTCAAGCGGCTTCATTTTCAGGTTTACTTGAATGGCTAATTTGGAATTTTAGGATTACCTGATCTAGTGTTTGTACAGCAAGGTAGGGTAGTTTTGTAAATAAATAAGCAGCGATAAGGGCAACATCTTGTTTTAGTTTGCTTGAAGATTGTTAAGTCATTTTCAGTTATTTTAGTCTTGAGATCAGATCAGTTTGAGTTCAGTTTCAGTTGTGTTGATGATGATTCCATTGCCCAATGGGTGGAGGCACTGTCTGCTCTCCCAAATTTCTGCGGTTCTTGGCACCTCCACGGAGCGGCAGCTGCCATCCCAAGTGGAGCCGATGTTAGACTCTGTCTCATGTCAGAAATTGATTCTTCTTCAAAACAGGGTTTTGAAGAAGAAATCATTTAAATGTGCTTTTTAGATTATGTAATTTGTTCTTCAGCTCTTCAAAAGGCAGCAGCGACTTCAAAACTCCTATCCCTGCATAAGCACAATTCAAAATATCATTAGTCTCAAACAAAGAGGGCATCTTTAGTTTATTTGGATATTAAGGCTTATACCTTGTCAGTGTAGGCTATCATCTCTTCTTGGAAAAACACCCATTAATTCTAGAGTAGCTTCAAATGGAGGGAAATCAAGTATTGCAAATGGCAGATAACATCAAAAATCTTTGAACTTATGCGCGCAGGTGTTATGTGTAAAATGGATTAACATTCAGTATAACTGAGACATATTCTAATGGAGACCTGGCTATATGACAACACGATACATGATGTCCTTCTTCAGGTTTTATGCATAAGAGCAAATTTCCTGGAGGAATTATATTTTAACCAAATGCTTTATTCAAGAGAAATTGAGTGGCTACAACAGGCTGTGTATTCCGCCTGTGTTGCACTTAGTTATGTTACAGGTGATACTGCTGGCCTTTCTTCAAATTGGAATAATCTGAATGTTGCTAGATGTGCAAGATTTAGTCCAGATGAATGTTTCATGGCAACAGGGAGTACTGATACATCAATTAAGTTGTTTGTTTGAGGTTGCAAAGATTAGGTAAATGCCGATGCCAGATGCAAGTGGAAGGGATGGACCTCTCCGGCCTGTTATCCGAACATTTTATGATCACATGCAACCTATCAATGATTTGGATTTCCATCCACGGTCTGTTGTATTAATATCTGGTGCTAAGGATCATACCATAAAGTTTTTTGATATTGCAAGGACAGGGACAAGGAGAGCTCATCGAGTTATCTAGGATACACACAATGTTCGATCTGTTTCTTTCCACCCTTCTGGAGACTTCATTTTAGCAGGGACTGACCATCATATTGCACATTTATACGATGTCCATACTTTTCAATGCTACTTGTCATCAACCTCGCAGGAGAGAGATGCCGGTGGGGCCATAAATCAGGTTCGGTATTCATCGAATGTTAGCATGTATGTGACTGCTTCCAAAAATGGGGGTGCACGAATAGGGGATGGTGTGTCAGCGCAATATACTCGCGCTATCATTGGAGCTAAACACACACAGATTCGTTGCCAGGCAGTCTTCAACCAAACAGAGCAGTTTGTCTTGTCCATTGATGAACCAAGCAAGGAGGTGATTATCTGGGATACTCTCACGGGTGACATAGTTGCTCGTTGGCCTTCTAATCATAGTGGTGTACCACGTTGGTTAGAGCATTCCCCAACTGAAGCAGCTTTTGTGCGGATCGATCTGTGCGCTTCTGGAGGGAATCTCTTTGAGTGTTTTAATTGAGGATTTTGTTGAATCTGGTGAAGAGCAATAAGTGATTGATCATTAGCAGTTTCAGAATACTGCTTCCACAGTTAGCTACTGTACATAATAATGGATGAGATCAATGGGATGCGTGAAACATGGGCTAATTTGCTATTGTTGGTTTCAGAATATGGGTCTACTGAAGGTTGAAATATAGATCCCACATCCTCACCAGAAGATACAATTTTCACAGTGGTTCCCAATATTGGATATTTTGAATTCGTTCCTCTTCATCTGCGTCTGGGAGACTCGAAATTAGGTGAAAGTGTAGCTACTGTTAATTATATAGTATCAGAACCTGTGAAGTGAAGGTTGGTCAGCAATATGAAGCGGTTTTGATAATATTTGTTGGGCTCTATAGGTATAGGCTTGGTGATGTCGTGAGAGTTACCGACTTTTGCAATTCGAGTCCGTAGTTGTAATTCATTTTCTGAAGGAACCTCCTCCTTACAGTCCAACATTGCCGTGTGAATTTTTAAAACAAAACCTAAAAAATTTAGGCTCTGTGGATTGGATCCTGAACGACTACATCGTCCTGATCGGTTGCAAGATAATCTAAAGGGCGGAATTGTAGTAGTGACAGCAATGCCATAGAAAAACTTGGCACAGAACTCAAACGCCTAATGTCTCTAAATCAGGACTACCTGCCAGGATTATCGGATACATGTATAGGATTCTATCTATGGTGATTTGCGCTATCCAAGTCATGAGATCCTCGATAGTTATTTGACCTGTTTTCGTGCCGAATGGGATCCAAAGGATCCGTCCGAGTGCCTTGCAGTTATTTGTTGTTACTTAAGTGATAATTTCAAAGGCATAGCTTGTCATTGAAGTAATGGGTCCAAATATAGCAACCGGTCTCTCACTAATGTCTTCATTCCGGATTATATGAGGATCTGCGCTCCAGCATTTATATTTTTATTAGTCAATCAGAGGATTTTCAGAGAGACATTGATATGGCGATTTCCGTAAAGTGGCAAACATCTTTTCAGTGGTCATCATTCCATTTTGGCAGAAGCCATCTTCCAGAGTGGTATGCGATGTGAAGACCGCATGGCTGGCCAGTTGTCAACATGGGAGGATTGTGTCATCAATGGGAGCCTACATAACAGAAAAATAAGATTCGATCTTCTATTAATAGCTTCAGTTAAATCTCTAGGTGGATCTACGCCCCAGTTAATATCTTTAAGTGGCCATAAGAGGATTTTAAACCGCATTGAGTTGTTTATACATAAGTCGTTGTTTTATAGAACCTTCTGCATATGAATTAAATATATCAGTAACGTGGCAATCGTTGCAAAGTGGCATTCAAAGGTGCGATTACCTATTTCTGTCATCAGCCAGTTTTCATGGGCCATTCGAAATCTTCACGCTGGAATAATGGAAGACTGTTCTATCTTTGGGAGCAGATGGAGGATCCTTTTCTATTTTCATGGATTTAGTTGAAACAACGCCCCTATTTTGGGCAGCATTTTATTAGTTTTTATTGTATTAAAATTTGATTTGTAAGGAGAGAGTTAGTCAGGGGGAGATTTTCTGAGTGCTGGAGGAGAAATGAGCTCCATTGTACAGTCTTTGACAGAGGGATTTTTAATGAAAATTTCACAGCTCTAATTTCTGAGATTCATGTGGTATGTTAATTTAGCATAAGTTTTCCCTTTGTCTCATATGTAAACTGTTATGTTTCATTCACCTCATGATCATTTCTAATTGAGCAAATGAAGTGTTTAGGTAGAAT
>APFE031169681.1:31468-47755 GCA_000404065.3 Pinus taeda
TGTTTTCTTCTGTTTGACAAGGATTCAGTTCTATGCCCTTGTCAGCTCCTCACCAGTCTTGCCATCCCATTTAAAATCTAGATTTGATCCTAAATTCCTTGCCTACCTTGCCTCAGTCGTCAACCTGTGTTGTTCATTATATTTCTCTGTTTGAATCTGTGATTTTGCCCATGCAGCCCAGAAAAACCCCGTTATTTAATTAAAAACCCCAAATCAATCATTCTAATTAGTTTACTAGCCTAATATCAGTGTTCCTAATTGGGTCATCTCTTCCCATTGAAAATTTAACGAGATTGACCGGAGAGAGCCTTCTCATACCCCGTAGGGCTAGCTACGAGGTGAAATGGTTTGATGTTGCCTTGAAGGTTTACCTTCCTCAGCCTAGGGTGAAATCTCAAGCGCTAACAGTACCTTTGCATATCAACCAGAAAAGCAGAGAAATGGCAAAATGTCAATTCACAACGAATGCTAGATGGATTTCGGCTAGAGAACAAATAGCTTTATTGGAAGCCATTTATAGTGAAAGGATCCACACTCCCAACACCGACCAAATTTGCAGTACGGGTGTACGACAACATTAAAGGGAAGAATGTGTTCTACTAGTTTCAAAATAGAAACAAGAGACAATGGTTTCAAAGCCATTTCTCCCCATTCCCGATTTCTACTGTTGCTTCTTGTCATAAAAACTCAGGTCTTCAACAGAATTTTCATTCGCAACACCCCAATGTCGGCGCAAGAACTGACCATCGAAGCCTGAATCGCCGTGTTGATGATCTGACATTGAATCTGAATTAGTCCCGGATGAAGATACGTGATGTCGAATTACTGATATTGGGGACTTTGTCGAATCGCCTTTCTGGAAGGGGCTAACCTCTACAACTGAATCTCCCCATTCCCGATTTCGACTGTTGCTTCTTGTCATAAAAACTCAGGTCTTCAACAGAATTTTCATTCGCAACACCCCAATGTCGGTGCAAGAACTGACCATCGAAGCCTGAATCGCCGTGTTGATGATCTGACATTGAATCTAAATTAGTCCCGGATGAAGATACGTGATGTCGAATTACTGATATTGGGGACTTTGTCGAATTTCCTTTCTGGAAGGGGCTAACCTCTGCAACTGAATTTCGAACTGGAAAGCACAAGTCCCCGCTATAACCTCTGGATTTCAATGCATTTCCTTCAACAGTTGTCGAAGATCTGCGGAGGGAAGAGTCATGGATGCATTGCTTTCCTTTCAGAATAATGCTTTGCTGGCGAAGAAGACGATGACTTAGGCCGACCTGCAGGCGGAACCGACAACGGGGGAGCATTCGACGCCACGACACGGTTGTCCTGCGCCACGTTTCGCTCATGCGAGTGATTTATATGTTATTGGTGCGAGTGATTTCCAAATATAAAATGTTTATAAACTTTAATGAGATATTTTAAAATTAATTTAATAACTTAAAAAACAAATCTTATAAAAACTTAAAAAATGTCTATTGACAAATTCCATAAAATAATTTATATGTTTTATCACTGTCGTGCAAAAAACCCAATGCTGCTACTCAGCCGATATAGCTTGATTCCTTATATATTTATGCAGTGATAGAATCCTGTTACAGGGATCATCGTGACTGTTGTCAAATCTCGGTTTAAGTCCACCTGATAATTTTGTTATACATATATAATATATGTACACGAAAAACAAAAGACAACCGGTTACTATTATCTGATCAGAAAAGCCCTCAAGTCATTGGCCTGACGTAATGGCAGATTAAATATGTTTACTAATTTACACGAAATAAGATGGCGTGGTCCAGCAAGCCAATTTTGGGTTTCAAATCCCGTCAGAAAATGGGAATTTTGGGTTTATTTGACAGTAGTTTTTATCCTAAATGCCGAAAAACATTTAAATAATATTTTTTAAATAAATGGGAAATTTATAATCTTAAGTTATTGAATATATGAATAATAACACAACTACATTTATTACTGTGATTTCACTAATTCTAGACTATGCAGCGAGCTGACTCTGCCCTGGGAAATGGTCAAGCATAAAACCCTGATACTCATAAAACTCAAAGTAGTTTGTGATCCCTGGATCTTCGTTAAGACAATGTCTATAGAAGAACTTTAATAGAGTTCAACTATTAAGAACAAGTGCCACAAACAAACCCTTTATTACTATGGTCCGGATCATATTATAGCTAACTGATTTTATTTTTAGATCTGGAACACAATGCTAATTACCATTGTCATAGTCTTTAACTCTTAATTACCATTGTCACAGTTATCTTTAACCAATACTGAACTGCCAACTATATAAGATTCTACTGGCTTACCTCCAAGCAATCATACCCTGCTAAGCTATCCTCCAAAGACATCTATCCAAAGCTACTGCCTACTGAACGGGCCATCCTTCTACTACTTCTCGGACTACTGCTTCTATCGCTATCCCACGGGGAAGAACCTTTTCTCGGGAGCTCACCAATACTTCTCCCAAAGCTAACTCAACCCAATACTTCACTGATAACCTTCCACTGATACTACTTCACGCTAACTCATGTCTATACTGCAGATACGCTGCAGGCTGGGAGCTCACAAATACTTCTCCAAAGCTAACTCATCCAATACTTCACTGATAACCTTCCACTGATACTACTTCACGCTACTCATGTTTCTACTGCAGATACGTTGCGGGCTGGGGCAGGGACTAGCTCCCCCGCAGCCCGTCTTGTTCTATATTGTGAATGGAAGCCAAAAAAAACTACCACACACCATATTTTTAAGAATAAAATACATGTATATTTAAATAACATTATGACATTCTAAATTAAAATACTAAAATGTATTAGATCATATATTACTTGGAATTAAAACGTTGGATAAAATACTTAATAAAAATATCGTCTGATCTCGGATACGCTCATCCAATGACCGGAAAGAATACGTGATTGGAGCGCTGACAACTGCACATGTGGCATGGGGTTAGACGAGTTCGAGTTCGAGTTTGAGTCTGTTTCAATCTTATAAATATAAATATAAATATAATTAGAAATTGTCCTAAAAGGTGTAAAAGATACATAAAAGGAATAGAAGAATTTGAAAATATCATCTCCCCGAGAATAGAGCCAAAAATAAGTTCATAATTAAATTTAGAATTCGAAATCAACTAACATAATTTCTTAAAAAAACTTTTAATAAACAAATAATCATAAATTTTTATTTATAAAATACAAAATAATTAAACAAAATTAAGTACATTCAACATAACGATGACAAAACAAATACTCATTTTTTACTAAAATTTTACATGCACACAAAATTTGGTAATAAAAAACTCTAAATCTTACCTTGATTTAATTTTAAATAAAGAATTTTCAAAATAATAATTAATATTTTCACATGTTTACATGCTAACATTTAATATTTCACCCTGTTTATTAGTATGTTGATGTATTTGTTGGAGCACGATGTTTCTACAAAGGCTACTAAGCCATGTTTGGCCCCTTGAGCAAGATAGTGGAAATCCATTTAGTGTGGGACTCACAAGGCCATGGCACGCAAAGTGCCTCCATTGTCATGGGTTGTCACATACCCCTCCATTGTCATGGGCTGTCACATACCCCAATAACCTTGCATGTAAAAGTAGGGAGTTAGAATTCTTTTTATACAAATTACCCACAAGTAATTATCCAATTCACAACTCCACAATTCCTCATTAACCATTAGATATAATGTTCATTAGTACATCAAGTAAATTGCAATAACAAACAGTAAGTTGCATAACCATTAACCACCATTGTGGTAGTGTCATAACATAAACTGTCTCATGAATCCTTGCATCCATTACATGATTTCCTTAACCATATTAATTAATCTTATACTTGGACATTATGATTATGCCATCAAATAAAGTATCATCAACATCAAGGATTCATCATCATCAAACTGACACAAAAGACAATCACACCATTGAACACCAATATACCCTGGAAACCCGGTAGGGTGAAAACCAAAAAACGTTTAATCTTATTATTAAATGCGCGTGAGGGATTTCACCCCACTCAATGGCTTATAAGGGATTCTTAACCATTGTTATAAAATCATTACAATGAATTATCATTAAGTTTTCACATAACTAGCTAAAAGCTAATATAGTTTTCATGTAATCTTTTACTTACATACCGCCACATACAACATCCCTTGTGGCATGATTGTTCTAGCAATGTCCGTTCCTGCACCTCGAACTCATCTGCATGGACCATTGATCACTTTCCTGCCACAATGTTAACATCACTTTTCTTTGGCACCAACCGCACCATTTCCTGTCAATGTTGTTGTCAACAAGCTTGGTAACAAGATTAGATACCATATTAAGCAATCAATAAGCAACCTCTAAAAGAGATCTTTTAACATCTACTCATATGCATGAGCAAGCATGACATAATAACTAACTAGTACATATATCCATGTAAATACTTGTTCTACTTTCCACAATGCTTATTCACACTCATGCACAACTCTCTTAAGAGATATAACTCATTAGTTCTACTAAAATGTATAACACAATGACCATTCTTTGTGCATCCAATAGCCTATCATAACAACCATTCTTTAATGTATGCAACACAAGTTTCCTTCTCAGAATTCTACCATCATTTCCTATAAACAATTACATACTTCTTTCTTAAAAGGAAGTCATTATAACCTCATTTCTTATCTTTCTATATGCAGGTTTCTCATGTTTCCCTTTCAAGAAGTTATTTTAGATACCCATCTCTATGCATAAAAATCAAGAAACAATAACAAGGATTACTTATGCATCCAAAATCAAGAAATCAACACAACTCATCTAACAAAGCAATCTCTTCAAGAGATTATTGTTTTCAAGAAAGTTAACATGTTCACTTTCTCTATGTACACACAGACTCATGTTTCCAAAGTCACAATAGCTACCTTTATGTGCATGCAACATGTGTTTCTTTTCCTAACGCAATTACTTTTACTTCAAGCACATAATCTTTCCATGGAACAAGTATGGATTCTTGGTTCCTGTATGAACACTATTCATATGTGTCTTTAAAGGAAAGAACCTCTATTTTTGTTTTCAAAAGATCTCCCATAAAGTCATTATTTTCATGCATGAAGAATGCACTCTTTCCTAAAAAGAAACCATATTTATGTATATATATAACATACTCTTTCTTCAAGAAAGTTAGTATGATTACTTATGGGCCTAGAAGCACATTATTAGCAATTTCTATCATGCATGCAATGCATAACTATTTCACAAAAACTTCTAAATTAGCTAATATCCCAATGCAATAAAGCATATATCCCTTCTCAATATAATCCAACTTAACTGCTATTCCTTTTATATGCATTCATTAAAATACCATCTTTACCAAGAAAACATATAAATTATTCAATCTTTTACCGCATGCATTAACATGTTTTTCTTTACTAAGAAAACATATAGAATAATCATCTTTTACCACATGCATTAACTTATTTTCTTTATCAAGAAAACATATAAAATAATCATCTTGTACTACATGCATTAACATGTTTTTCTTCACCAAGAAAACACTTCACCCGCTTGTCCAGAATTGCTTATCTTTTGATTTGCAACGACCTTGAAAACTATTGTTGCTGGAGGTTCATTAACACATTCCACGTTCCGATCTGAATTATTTCCTTTGCTTTTTTCGTGGTCTAAATCTGGTTTTAAATGCGTTGTCTCCTCTCTTAAAACCCGCCAAAGACACTTCACCCGCTTGTCCAGTAACTGTTTATCTTTTGTTTTGCAACGACCTTGAAAACTATTGTTGCTGGAGGTTCATTAACACATTCCACGTTCCGATCTGAATTATTGCCTTTTCTTTTTTCGTGGTCTAAATCTGGTTTTAAATGCGTTGTCTCCTCTCTTAATATATTGAGCAGTCCTCATCTGCCTCGTTTTTCTGTCTCTCCCGCAGCAGTCTATCTAGTCCTTTACTTCTGAGAGGAGTATGGCCTCTCTTCTTTTCAGAAGAAACCACTACGGTAACAAACCGATAGTTATACTGCATTCGCTTGTGAGCACAACCTCTAGGCTTCTTTCACTTGTTTTATTTGGTCACCTTGGGCGTCTGCCCTCTCACTTTCTTTGCTTGAGCAAGGGAACCATGAACCTTACTCATTGTGATGCAGTAAAGTTGCAGGAGCCACTGAACCAAAGGAATATCGTGGTGCTTCTGAATTTATGTAAAATGAATCGATATGGGAAAATGAAAGCTCACAGAGGTAACCCTGTAAGAAAGAAACACACCCCTTTTACCAAGATTTCCTTTCTTCCTTTCCACTTGTTCAATTTCAAATCGGTTCAATAACTGATTTGTAAGTTTTTGTAACTTTTCCATAACTTAAAATTACTTTTACACATCGCTAGTTACAATAGGGATATTACATGAGCTATTTCGTTGACGGAGCCAACATGATGGAGTATGCACAGAGAATCAACATGATGGAGTATGCACAGAGAATCTCCTAAGGAATGGCGCCCAAAGCACTATTGCGGTCTACAAGGTTTGTTGGGTATCTGATTGCATGACCTCTCACTTGCTCTGTGTTCAACAATGCGTTAGACGATGGAGTGGATGTTATCTTGATGTTGATTGGGCTAGATGTGGTTTCTTATGTTAATTAGTGGAACTCATGGAAAGAAGACCTTCCAGTTGAATTAGTCAACCATGGTCACCATGGCCATACATAATGTATTTCATCAATCAGGGTCAACCGTAGACAACATGTTAATAATGGTAAACATGTTTATCCATTATCAATTAAAGACAACATGGTCAACCAAGACGAACTTGGTTAAATGATACTTGGCCATGGTCATCATGGGTAACATAATTAACCATGCTCAAACATAGTTGGATATTCTACATGATGAGGCATAGTTTCACAATTTCTTTAAATGTCGCCTTACTTTGACTCATCGTGGCCATGAAGGCAAAGTTAAATACACATAGAGGAAGCAAGCCACTACATACTTTCCCACTTCTTATCATACTTTATATAGGGTAAATTGGTTATTGTTGCCTATTTTTAGATTTAGGATCATATTAATCTTTTTTTTTTCTTTTTCTTTTGTTTGAGGAAGATTAGATTTTAGTTAATCAAAACCAAAAGATAACTTGTCCTTCCTTGTCATTGTTAAGGCAATAAAAATGGGATCACGTGCTTTCAAGTAACATCCCTCTTTAGTCCTATGCATGAAATCAAAAACTACATCTAACGTATAAATAATTTGGAAGAAATCACAGGAAGTGTGGTTCATGAGGACACGATGAAGAAACATATCCAAGAAGAGGGTTAAATAGGAAGACATGTCAACCTAACAGCGGCTAGTTTAACTATGAGAAGGAGAGGGGATAGATTTGTAATATATAATAATAACGGTTATATCTGAAAAAATTCAATTCATATTTATTTATTTATATTTATCTCTTAACAATTATATATATATAAACAAAGGATAATAAACAACCTATTCATATTAATAAATAATATAATGTTAAATTGTGAAAATATATTAATAATCTATGAATAAAATTAATATAAAATTGTATATTAGGGTTTATATTATTATTATTTATTTTTATATTTTATTTTTTTTTAATAGTAACAATCAAATATATAGAAATAAACTAAATAATGTTAAATTGTTTACAAACAATTTATATAAATCACTATGTATTAATATTTAGAATTATTAATCATTTTTATAATATTAACCATAATTTATTTTAATGCAAGAATAAAATTCTAGCAGAGAGTTAACAATATTATAATATATATATATATATAATATATATATAATATATATAATATATATATATATATATATTAATTATATATATATAATATATATATAGCAGAGAAAATTAAGAAGAGAGGGCGGGAATCCAACAACTACTAATTTTACAGCCTTCGTCCCTATTAATATTACTAGAGGACTTCTCAATTTCAATGGTTTCCCTAAACTTAGGGTGATGAAAATGGGGAATCTTAGCGATAACTCTAGCCTCCTCAATGCATATATGATGCTTGGTCTTCTCTGCATGTTTCGCTAAAGCTGAGGATTTTGTTCCCCCATGTTTAATATGAGCAGCGTGTTCCTTAATCCTCTGGTTTATAGAACGACCAATTTCACCTATGCAAAAGGATCCTCATGCTTAAGAAGAAAATCACACCTATGTAAAAGGATCCTCATGCTTAAGAAAAAAATAATTGTTTATTTTTTTCTTTGAAAATGGAAAAGCTTATCGTAATTAAGTTGTTAATTAACAACTAAGAGAACCATCACTATCATTATTTATTTACTTTTTCTTCACATTTGAGAAAATTAAATTACTATCTAATTATAACACTTTTGGGTTTTATTCAAAAACAAAAAATAATGTCAATTTAAATAATTTTTAGAAGAATCAATACTCTTGGTTATTAGCACTAAAACTATATTCAATAATATTGAGGCCGATAGGCCTTTCTTTTGAAAGGGACCTTCGTCGTCCCTTTCATTCCTATGTTGACACGTGGCGTGAGATTCTTTTCATTCATATTGACACGTCACGACTGGTTTTTGCGGTTCTGTGCGGTTGAGGATTATGATATTTAGGCCGATATCGTATTCTCGCGTTCTGACTTTATTGTTTTTTTCGTTTTATTTTTTTTTTCTTTTTTATTTCGTGAATGACCTGGGTGAATGAATGACAGGAATCCTGAGAATTCGAATGACAAACGGAACAGGGTGGTGCTGGAGAGGGCGCGCAGGATTGCACAGTTGAAGACGCAAGAGATTCCGCTCAAGAATTGGGTTCCGTGGCGGTTTACAGGTAACGATCAGGGTATTTTCCGTTTTTCTCAGGTTGAAAATGATGCTGTGAATGCCACAGAATAAGCAGGGCAGTGTGCATGTTTTTGGTTAGGGTTTTACTCTACTTACCAGAGTAATAGTTTCTAAAATTTAGGAACGATCCTCAGAATCTGTAATAGATACTTGTGACAGCTTCGGCTCAAGGGTTTCACCTCCCGAGCTTTTGACTCTGGGGTTTCATTTGGCTGTCTTTGGCTTGCAATTCCACTGCCCACCATCTTTGCAGCCCAGTTGTACCCTTTGCAGATACATGCAGGTTGTATGCCATGAAATATATATACAGGTGCATGTGAATCTTCATAGGTACAGACACATGTCCGGACTACCGCTCCAGGGTTTCGTTTGCAATTCTATCTACTCGTGAGCACTTCGGCTGAAGGGTTTCACCTACCGAGATTTCGACTCTGGGGTTTAATCTGGCGGACCTTGGCATGCAATTCTCCCGGCCATCATCTTTGTAGCCGAGTTGTGCCCTACACCGGTAAATCTAGACTTTAAACGGTTTTTTTTAAGCTTTCTATTTCATTTGCCCCAGGGTTTCATTTTCCTCTTAAAACAGTTCTTTTAAAATCGATACATCAGTTATAATATAATTATCTGTTGGTAAAACTGCAATTTTCTATGTCATAGATTATCCCGGTTTAATTATTATTTTGAACGGGGCTGGATGGAATCTGAATTGACAGGCAATGGTCACCAAATTCTCTGCCATCTCAACCAGGAAATTACCAAATGCTCTGCGAATCCTAACCAGCGAGAAGACTATGGTAGCCACGAGCGATTATGGAGAGTACCACCGCATGGTCAAGAAACTGATACTTACAAACCTTCTGGGAGCTGCAGCTCAGGTAATCGGTGTTTAATATAAATTGGTTTTAAATCTATATAATCAGAGACGACCAAGGGGCGGAAGAATGACACATTTAATAGATCATAGTTGAATCGCCATAATAATCAAATCCAATGGCTTCTACAGCTTTGCAGGGCATTGTTCAGGTTCAGTTGCGTAATATTAGATCTGTTTGTTGATGACAGAAACAGAAGAGCATCCATTCCCTTCGAGAAAGTATGTTGCAGAGCATAATGGATAACATACATTCCCAGTCAGTATCTGCGGAAGGTGTGAACCTCAGGCAAATTTTCATCAATGAAATGTTTACATTTGCTCTGAAAGCGGTGAGCACTGAGTAGTATAAGAGTCTCGCTAACCTTTGTGGTCTATTTTTTCTCCCTCAATCTGCTTGTTCGGAAGTCTACATAATGAACAATAATGGCTTCTGTTTCCGAGAACAAGGTCATAGGCCGGACATCGAATCCATATACGTTGAAGAGATAGGCAGTAATTTGTCTAAATGGGAAATCTACGAGATATTGGTAGCTGATCCCATGAAAGGTGCCATTGAAGTGGATTGGAGGGATTTCTTTCCTTATTTGAGGTGGGTTCCTTACCAGCACGTGGAAGAGAACATGAAACGAATGGACAGGAGAAGAAACGCTGTGCTCAGAGCTCTGATTGAAGACCAAAAGAAGCTCCTTGCTTTTGGAAAGGTATAATTTATCCCATAAATTCCAGTTCTTTTGAATTCTTCTAAGGCAATCAAATCTGATTCTACGTTTACTGCATCAGGAACCCAACTGTTATCTAGATATATTGCTGAAGGAAGCGCCACAGTTGACCCAAAAACAATTGGAGATGTCGATATGGGAGCCAATCATCGAGGCCTCTGACACAACTCTCATCACTGTGGAGTGGGCAATGTTCGAGCTCTCAAAGAATCCTCATTCTCAGGTATTAAAGCGCATATATATGAATGAGAAATACTTCTTACATCACAGGAGAAACATACATAGAAGTAAAATGAGAAAATGTTTTTATCCTTCATCCTTGGCTTGGTGTATTTTCTGAAAACCTCCTGGGAAAGGAGGACAGAGAACTCACAAAACCTCATTGGAAAGGGAAAGGACGACAGAGCACTCTGAGATGAGTCAATCAGGATTGGATTTACAGTTTCCAATTTTATTGGTGGAATGAAAATAATGTAATTATCTTCAGGAGATAAGATGAAAGGATAAAAAAATAGTAAAGTACTATATTATATATGCTGTTTTTAGACTCTAATTATTGTTGGAGTTGTTAGTTAAGAGATTTAGGAACTTTTTCCAAAAAAATTACTCTGTATTCCTTGCTAGAACTCAAAAACTAAAAGGACTTCTTCTTTTTTTTAATTGGGTTAGTTTTATGAAAATAATGTGATATTCGATAGATAAGATATGATAATAAAATATAGTAATTTAATATTAACTTACTATATAGTTTTTAATATTTTTCATCTTTTATCACTGTAGTTTTAGACTTCATTAATTATTCAAGTTATTATTAACGAATTTGGGAATTTTTTTATGGTTATATTTTCTATTTTTTATAATTGTATTTTTAGATCCTAATTATTATTTAAGATATTATTAAGGAATTTAGAAATTTTTTGTTGGAATTAGGTTAGATCAAAATCCACAGGGATTAGTCTCTACTACAATAACAAGAGTTAGGATCTACTAGATGAACTACAAACCTGTCACTTTGATACCACTGGTTGGAATTATGTTTGCCATTAGACCAAAACCTACAAGCATTATCTCCACTACAATCGCCAAAATTAAGATCCATAAGAGATGGTTAGTCTATATCATAAAACACAAAAGAAAACTAAACCCAATATCCAACATTTTTTTCCCTGCAAAATTACTCTACAACCTGTTGGAACTAACTGAAAATTACTTTGAGTAATTTAATGGAAATTATGTTTTTTTTAATTAATATTTTTTTTTGAAAGTTGTAGTGTTATTAAGTTAATTTAAATTTTTATGATGATTATTTTAAAATATATAAAAAATCAATTTAATAATAACTTTATTTAGAAAATTGAATCTTCTTATAATAACTTTTTAAGAAAAAGAAGCCCAACAAATTGTAATTATTGAGCAGAAACCATGGGTTTGGATGCCTGCCAATTTAAATGGGTGAGTTTCGATAATATCCAGTTAGGATTAGAAATGGGATAAAACAAAGATACTTGGAAAGATTCTTTGCATTGGTGTTTTTGAGAGTCAATATAAGAGAAAAATAGTCTGAGCTGTTGTCATTGATAATAATTCTTCTGTGTGACTAAACTAGAAACAGAGCATGTTGTCTCACATTAATCTACCAGCAGTATTCTATGTGGTATTTCTGTTTGCAGATCTGTGTTGGTCTGTACATGTAGTAGCCAGGGGTCACCTTGCGTTTGAAGTGAGTTCATTCTGTTTCTGTGACTTGTAAAAACCTATTTTTCAGTTTGCAGAAGGATACAAAAAGCCCTAACTCCTTGTGCAAAAGAAGATGTGGCTTTTTTGCTCTTAAAATTAAAGATTGGTTTGTCATAAGCCTATCTCAAATATCTCAATATTGTGCAATGAAGAACATTAAAGTTAGGTTTGTAATGAGGTCATCTCCACTTTCTCCATACTGGGCAATGAAGAACATTGTTCAATTTTTTTTAAATCTGTTGGAAACCAATTTTAAAACCAGAAGAGCATTGTTGGTTTCCTGGATTGAGTAACGAAGAGAAAGAGAGGAGGGCTTCAGAACTGGCCAAGGCTTTGCTGGAAGCGTCTCTACAACAGCCAGACGATGAACTCGATGAAGAAGAAGAAGAGGTCAGGGAAGAGGACCAGAAGTCGTTGGCTGTCGGAATCGTTGGAGCTCCAAATGCCGGGAAATCGACATTGACGAATTATCTGGTCAGTATCCAATTTTTGATCTGTTTTTCATTTTATGGTTTATCTTCCAAAAATATGTTTATTATTACTGGCAAAGCAAGTTATCCCGGCTTTTGATCTGATTTTCATTTTATGATTTATCTTCCAAGGATATTTTGCAAGTTAGATTGAGATCAAGAATAGCAGTAAATATGAGGCCCTTTGGAAACTGAACTAAAACTATCTAGACTCGTAACAGATAACTAAGCAGATATTGAGCCAAATAACCAATTCCAAGTGAACTCCAATGATTAGTTAATGAAGCTAAGTGATTGTTTATTGATCCAATGGTTTTGAGTGAGCCTTGCAGTGCTTCAGGTTGTAAATGCAACTAGTCAATGTTTTAATTCATCCACAGCAAAAAGCATAACAAGTTGGAGCTTGGGGGACTGGACAAGCAAGTCTTCATTTACTGCCACCTTCAGCTGGCCACAAAACCATTGCAACCAAAGCATATGGATCCAATTGTATTGGATCAGATTGATTAGGAATTTGATTGGGTTGTAAAGGATGAATTTCTTGATGATTTGGGCTAGCTTGGCACAGGGGCTGATGATCTCTCTGTCACACTGGTATTTTAGACCCTTGACTAACTGACAGCTCCACATCTGCATGAGATAATTAGACTAGGAGTGGCTAGCGCTTAGGTGCTAGCTCTTCAAGGGCATATACGAGGCATACTCATAGGTGAGATTTGAGATTGGAGACAAATTTTGAGTGCCAAATTTTATTAGCATATTTGATGAGATGTACTTATGGATGCACCTTTTATAGATTTGTGGATGGAATCTAATTATTAATTGTTCTGCACAAAATTATCGTTTTGTTGAGTTGCTGAGATTTGCCAGTCTCATAACTTTGCTTTTTAGTTGGCCAAGGCATTGCCAGTAGGATCTTTGGAACAACTGGATGAAGACTCTGAAAAAAAGGGGAATTCACTGAAAAGGAATGAAAGTCACTCATGGTGGGGGAATTATTGGAGTTGCCAATGCTGGGAAATTGTCTTCGACAAATTATATGGCTAATCTTTTGTTTTCATTTTATTAATTAGTTTATTAATTGAAGAATCTGAATTTAAAGGATGCTACCAGGGCTGAGAACCTGGAATAGCAAATGAAGTGGAATTTTAAAAACTTGCTATGTTTTGGCTTTTTCCATGTAACGTACAAAAGAATGAAGATTAATGCACCAATGTCAGTTTCTTTTAATATTATAGTACACCTTTTACATCACACATTTTTAGAGGAATCAACAGAAACAGGAAAATGGACATCATGATGAAAATCCAGTTCACACAATTTTCCCTGCAAAACTATTGCAGAGATCATTCCATAAAGAACTTCAGAAAATTGAACAGGCCCTTATTGGATAATATGAGTTACTTTATGGATGATATATATGAGTATCATCCTCTGCAGGTCTAAAACCTGAGAATGAACCAGAAGACAAATTTGAAGCTGAAGCACCAAATAGATCAAAGATGCCCAAGGCTGGAGATGAAAGAAAAACATCTGGAATCAGCAGTCAACCTAAGAAAGGCTCTGGTTTTCATAACGATCCCAAGAAAAATTCCAACACCGAGCCCAAAAAGACCACGATCGGCAACACCCCACTGGTTGAGTCGCGGAATAATTCTCATACCCACAAGATCAACAGTCACAGCCACCACCATAACAACAATGGCCGCAGCACAGAGCAGCTTTTAGGCAAAGTTGCAGCAATGAAGGAAGAGAAGGGCATGTCTGTTTAGTCAAAGGTAAGTTGTTATTCACTGGTACCCCATCAATACAGCCCTATCATAATTCATGGTTAATACTTTATTTTTAGATTTTCAGAAAATTAACCGAAGAATTACCCTTAAGAAAGGGGCAAAACGTCTTAAACTCCTGACAGACAATTTTACTGGAATGTTTGGCGAACGCCATTATTTCATTTAAAAATGCTTCTTGATTTGAAAATTTTATAATGAATACCAGCAACTTAAAAATTGGAAGATCAAAATTTGAACCAGAGAACATATTTCCATATTTCCAGTGCTTAACAGTTCATCAAATTTGTATCGAAATTGTTGTCTGAATTATATATTCTGTTATGAAATTTCATTCACAGCTACTATCCTCACAGAATTTCTATAGATTTCTGCGTCCTCATTCATCGTTATCTTATTTAAAAAAAGCAGCAGAGACCCGGCACAACACTCGGAGGTCTACGGATTATACTCGATATGGGTGCGCTCCGGAAGTTTTTAACTCTTTATGAAAGGAAGAGTTAAAAGCTTTTTGGCATATATTACTGACTTCCATGGTGGCTGTAGCCCCCTCCCCTGAACGTTTGATTCTCGTTGTTGGAATTTGAATTGTGTTTTTGTCGTTATGGACGAGTATAACAGGAGACTCTATGTCACTGTTTCCTAAAGAGTTGCAGAAAAATGATTCAGGAAGTGAGGGATTTTGAGTACCTGTGCCCAAGCACATGTAGACCCATTATGCATAAAAGGCCATTGAATAATAAAGTATGCTACAATAAAGTATGTAGCAGAGATAGTTAAAGATTTTTTACCCCATTAGCCCATTCATACTATTAAACTACTCATATTAGTAGCGAATCAGACTATATTAGTCTACCATCATATAATTATGATTAGGAAAGACCAAAAATGATATGAGTACACGTCATGACATTGGCCGAAATACTTAATCCTTATCAATATTTTAAGCCATAATATTTTCATGGGCCCCTCTCTATGGAAGGACGTACTAAAGCATCAAGGATAACATTTTATGCCATGCCATTACATACGTATAACATTTTATGCCATGCCATGTATGGTACGACCAAAGGGGGGAGCCTCAGCCTCAAGCTCGTTCACATAAATAAAAGATATTCTTTTCACAAGTCACCACTAATTTATTCTCCTTAATTAAATTTCATTCTATGTTGAGAGGTCAGCTCAGTTTTTAAATATGACATTCATACTTTTAATGTTTTGTTGTTAGAATAGCATGCCAGCAATGACAATGTTATATATATATGTTTTTTGTTTTTTTCTTTATTAAGTCTCTTTTGATACTCAAGTGAAGTGCCTTTTACTTCACTTTTTCTAAAGTGCGTTGGAACTTGTTGTAAATATTTTTAATACATAGTTTACATTAGACTTTTTGATTTGTTATAAGGTTAAAGTTTTGTTTGGGTGACATTCTAAAAGTGGGATGTTACATACCAAATTATTTTTAATATTTATTCGTTTGTCCTTTTCCTATCTGAATTTGATTTACGTGTCTATATTTTATATTTAAAGACGATTGATGAGAGTATAGATTAAAATGCACACTATCATGTTGTCGAAGGAATTTTGAATATATAATATTTTAGAAAGTTTCCTTTGATTTCTTGTCATAAAGAATTTTTTATTATTATTATGACTATTCATTATTTCTTCTTAGTCATTGAAAGCATTATAATATTTATATCAAATACTTGGAACACTCATGAAAGTGTCCACGTGTCATACACATTAGAAAGCGATGGCGATGGTTTTTTTAGTTCCAAGGTTAAGGTATAAAAGAAATTTATTATATATA
>APFE031169685.1:0-65999 GCA_000404065.3 Pinus taeda
ACCCCGGGAAGTTGATGTACCAACTTACCTCCAAACGGGGCCCACAATTGGCGTTTCATCTTCTAGGGTTAGGTTTTGGAATGTTATGGGTTTTTTTATTGTTTCTCAACAATAAATAGGCCTTCGAGCCTCATTGTAACACAGTTCAGAGGCATGTAGCCACACATCTCTTCTCAGAGATAAGCTACCATCGCCCTAGCTGGTTTATTTCTATTTCTGGTTGTAAGCATGTTTCAGTATTTTCCATTAATGAAATGAAGTATTATTTCCGCTGCATCTTTGTGTATATGGTTATCTCTGTAATTTGTTGCGTTCCTGTTTAAATCTGGATCAAAACCTTAGCGAATGTTACTAGTCGCTAACATGCAAAGTATTAAATGTTTGAACATACTTTTGTAAAAATATTCAAATTTATAATGATTTTATATAGTGTTCGTAAAATTTTGGCAATTTTTAAGGTAAAATAATTTTATACTATAAAATTTGGGCAAATCACTTTTAGAGAAAAAATAGAAATTGGCAATCTTATTTTTAGAAAAACATGAAAAATTAATTAACCTGCGAATATTAGCCACTAAAACTTTCCCTGCTTTGGGTATTTGTGTTTGTTGGTCCCCTTGAACGGTTCTATAAGTTGTAGAGATTTTCTAACAATACCACACCCTTAGGCATGCAGTTTCCTTTAGGTGCTTTAGGTCTTTCTCGAAAAACATTCTCATGATCATCCTCATCAATTTACGCATCTCTAAACACATCAATGTTTGCCATAAATCTAGTATCTATTGGTCTTCATTAAACACATGTAAATTAGTTACATTATCAAGAATAGATGGTTTATAAATAATTTCAATAGAAAAACCATCTCTAAGTGGTGATAACCTAGAAGTTGCATTAGCTAAAGTGTCCATTGATGCATTGTTAACCATAGGAACAAAGTTAATATTAAATGCTTGAAATGAAGATATAAGCCTTCATACCTCTTGTTGATAGTTTTTAAGATTAGATGAAATGTAGTGACTCGATGTTTCGTACTTGTTGTGTGAAAATATTTGAATCACCAATTACCTTTTTAGATTCTACCTTAAGATCAATGGCTTTCTTTAATCCAAGTATGAACGCCTCATATTATGCAACGTTATTCGTGCAATCAAAATCAAATCGACATGAAATTAATTTTTTTTCCTTTAAAGGGTCAATCAAAATGCAACCAGCTCCAAAGCCCTCCTATGTCCTGGAACCATAAAAATACAAATTCCAAATGCCAACAGCAACCAGGTTAGTTTCTACACTAGTAGTATTTACATCTATAATACAAGGTTCATTATCACTAGTTGGAGTGCAAGGAAGGAGTTCTAACTATTTGTCTGGTGGTACAGAAGATGGATGCACAAGATAACATCCAAGGTCAATTTCTGAATACATCTTACACAAAGCTAATTGGCTCTTTATTTGCTTCAGGCACTGTAACGATATACTTCATAAGAGGCTATCTTTAAACTTGAATCTAATTGTTCTTACCCTTCTAAGGAAGCCATAAATGGGACCATTCAGTAGAAAAATAAACTTGCAAATTTCTAGACCAATCTCTACTTATAAGTAACCTATAGGCCTCTGGAATGTCCACAATAACAATGTCAATGCATTAGTTAAATCTATGATGAAGGATTAAAACATTATAACATTATTTAGTTCACCAACTTCCTTTACTTGTGATCTATCTAATTGTATGATTTTTGCATGAGTGTTTTTCCATTTTGCATTATTTTTAGCAATATATAGAAGCATAACATTCGTGGATGCACTAGAATCAACGAGGCAATTATGGACATTAAAGTTAAAATTTTCAAATGTTAAGAGAAAAGGGGGGCAAGAATATATTGAATTTACATTAGTTGCGTTAACAACAGATTCAAGTATGGTATTAGAATTACTAAACAAAGCTTTGGAAGTAGCATTTGTCTTACTTGACAGAGGCTTGGATGATCAATTCCCATTGACTTGCCAATTTTTCTAGCTCATAAATGGAAATATTAGCATGAGCTTTCTTTAAGTCTTCGATAATGTTGTGGTCAATATCACATACTACATCTTCATCCTTGGAAGGTTGTGTTGAAGTGGTAGGTGTTGAAGCTTCATTCAATGCCTCAAGGGTGATTTAATTGTTATTAGTATTCTTAGAATTATTTTTAGGAGGTTGGGCATTTCCGGACTTCGTCTGTGAATTTTGAGCTAGATTACTAGGAGGTAGAATTTTCCTTAGGAATTTATTCTTCACATCTTGCTCAGGTACATGTCCTTTTCTTCTCAAATTGTATGGTTTAGAATGTGATTTTAAAGGAGATTCACTGTTTGGGGGCTCACTAGCACCTTGTTGATCATTATTCAGAACAATATCAAAAGAAAAAATTGAATCACCAACACCTGTATTATCCTTTGGAGGGGCTGGTTCATTGGCCTCTTTGGTCTACTTGGACTTCTCCTTTATAGTCATACTTTCCAAGACATTAGTTATCATAGAATCCATATTATGTTTTCATGGTGGGCATGTCTTTTAAAAATGTGCTTCTTAACGAAATCTACAATAATTGTCCATTCCCACATCCTCAACATTGAATACTATGTTGGAACTTTAAAAAAATTTGGCTGGTTGCTTGGTATTGTTTTTTAAGAACAGATTAAAGGAATTTCTACTGGGGGATGCCTCACTTGAATTCCTTTTCTTTTGTTTTAGCGGAAGAAGCTTGAGACTTCCTTCCAATGTCTTTTGAATCTTCCTGGTCAGCAATGACTCCAATAAATCTTAATTCCTTTTCCACAACAATAAATTCCACAAATTTTAGAGCCAATGTTTCCTTCGTAGCTCTTTTCATGAAGATGAAAATATTTGTAGGCAAGGTAGCAGTATAATAATCCTTAGTGATTGAATTGTGAAGCTGCATATCTATGGGGAACTTTTTCAATATGTGAGTAAATATTTGATTAAAATATTTAACCTCTTCTTTGTCCCCCATATTGATATTTTTGATTTCTTCAAGTAACATGGCATGAGTTTTATCATCAACAAATTTCTCTAAGAATAATTGCTTAATCTCCCTCCAATTGTGGATTGAGTTTACTAGAAGGTTATGGTACCATACTGATGCTCTACCTTCAAGAGTGTAAGGAAATAACCTACAAGAAAGATCGTCATATCATACCACCAACATCCTTAGATTCCAATAGAAATCATTGATATGGTATTCATCCTTTGTTTTCTTGTTTGGATCATACTTTGTAAGAAACTTCTCCAGGTGCTTAGGTATGCGATGAAGTTGACCCATAAGAGAAAGAGGCCCTTGGGCAACCCAAACCAATCAGTCATTATCCATGCCTTAGTTGTCCTCATATTCTTAACTATTTGACCCAAAGAATCTTCCTCTTCACTGTTTAGATTCTCGTTATTGTTGAAGTTGTTGTTATCACTTAGTTTTTCCTTGTCTGAAAGATGGATGTTCTCCCCCATATCCCTTGGTATTTTCTACGTTAGGTGGTGGAGTGTTCCCTTGATGTAAATATTCTTCAAATGATTCAGCCAAATCGTCAAGGGTAGGGGTAACCAAATCTTGAACTTAAGAAACGAGAACACCACAATGGGTTGCTTCTTTCTTTAATTGCTTGTGAGGAAGAATAAATGTAGCACGGAGTAATCCAAGAGCACTTTCAAACTGATGAGTGATAAGACAAATATACTAGATTTTCTTGTAAGTAACCTCATAGGAATGTTCTGGACCTTGAGGGGATGACTCTTCTTTCTCAGACATGTGCGTTGGAATAAGAATCAGATAATTGTTGCCTTGAACTAAAGGTTCTTGATGTGAAAGTGTTGAATTATTAACCATGCATTGGTTCCCTCCTTCTAGTGCCAAAATATTGATAGTGTTAGAAGCCACCAACACAAGGGCATCTACCTAGTATGAATTCCCAACTAGACCTCACACCCTTTGGGATAAGAGCCCCATCCGGGAGATAGGCTTGACTATCATTATTATGGTTTTAAATATTTTCCTTTGCTACAATTTACAACATAAGAGAGAATACATATACTTTTGGGATAAGAAAGTAATCTCTATGAAACAAATAGTTGCAATGTATGCAAATTACTTTCACGAATGGGAAAAGAAAGAGCGAGCCTTTAGAAGAAAAGTAATAGTACTATCCTAATAAAGACACACACAAATATATAGGAAGAATCGTTGATTAATTTACAAAATAGTTCACAAAGTAACAACGATCATGAAAACAAGTAAGGACACATAATTCAATTAATATGTATACCAAAGCCAACAAAATAATTCATTTTATTTAGTACATATGAAAACAAACATAAATCGCAAACATGAAAGAATAGCCTTACACCATTCATGATACATGCATGAAAGTACGCCTGACTCTGAGAGCTTCTAAACATTAAGTGAAAGTTCCAAGATACATAATTGCAATGTTGAATCACTAGCCCCAATAGTGGAACATGAATCCACCACTTGTTCCTCAAAAGAACAATCTTCTCTCCTATGCCTAGCTTGAGAAGCCAAGGTCAAAATTCCTTTGCTTGAGTCATGAGGGTTTATTTATAACAAATGAGGTCACCATTCACCTCCCATGTGACTCTTGACCTCCATCATGACTCTTGAGCTCCCATATGACTTTTGAGATCCTACATGACCCTTGGACTTCCTAGTGACTCTTCACATTCCATGTGTGACCCTTGTGCTTCCACACATTTTACATTTTTTGATTTTTGAAATTACAAAATTACATTCCACCAAAGATTGTGGTGAGACTACATGGGACAAAATAACACTCTTATGTTCTCATTTTTAAAAAGCTACAATTTTGTGAGTATGACATGGGACTTAATTGTAATATGTCGATGCTAAGTTTTTTTCTTTGTTTCTACGTCTCAAACTCTTCATGATAGATCTGAACTATACTTCATCATGACCCTCCAAAGGGTCTAGATAGAGTATTATAGCCTTCCAAGTCATCCTATGTTTTCATCTATCTATCGTAGTTTAGAATTACTTTATCTCCTGCATGATGGTCTCTTTGTGTTTCATATCCACAAGTTTCCTCTTGAAATATCTCCTTGATGACCTCCTTGAACATCATATACCATATTAAGATGATAGTACTTGCAAATTCATGTTAGATCCCTATAATACTAGTGATTCCCCCATTACTATTGTTATTGTTGTGCCCTTATATTATTATTTTCATGTTGGCTTTGATTATATTGTGACCCCTTAGAATCGTATATATAGAAAGGAGGCTTAGTCATTTGTATCATCCAAGAATTGTTCTTTTGTGTAATGTAAAGGAGGTTTCCCCCTCGAAGAGGCTGATTTTGAAGTCATTTATCTATCTTTTCTATCTTTTTATGAGATGGTTCATAGCAATTAAGTTCACTCATTGCAAGACAATATCAGTTCCAAAATCACCTATTCTACCTTATTTTCTCATGTAATATGTTAACTATGATGGAATAGTGCACAAGGAATGTGATAGAGGCCTTCTTGAACGCAAAATGTAGGTTCACAAGGTATGAGGTGAAGGTTCGGAAACTAGAAGTGCACACTGCACAAGGGGAAGAGTGAGAGAGGTAAGCCTTGGCATAAAGAACATGTCCTGGAGACAATGGCTTGAAGCTTGAGGCCTAAGGATTTTCAATTCACAACGACTAAGAGGAATTATCAAGGTTGAGTGGAGATCATTATTGCAAGGATCAAGGGATGACCTTATTGTCCATTGGGAGTGCATAATGCAGTCATGAAGGAAAGGCTCATCAAGGCTTTGCATAAAGGGAAAGTGTAAACAATAAAGAGTTGGGTGACTGTGCTCTAGAGATGCATAATTCACAATGAAAGGAGTTGTCCTCAAGATGGGCACAGGGCATAAGTTTGTGAGACATGGGTCTCATAATTTAGGATTGGCAATGAATTCATCACTTGTCTGAAAGTTTAATGTGTTCAAAACTTGTGCATGATGTGAGGATAAGGAAGAACTCCAAAATTGACTAAGATTAGTGGGATGAGAGAGAGGGAGAGTAAGAGCATACAAATAGGTCCTGAACATGATCACACACACATGCAAAATAAATCTCATGACAAGAAGATGCACAATACCCAAAACCAACATGTATACTTTGAAACAACAACAAAATGAGACTAATCTCCAAGTGCACTAGTTAGGGCACAAGTCTTTATGACACAAGTGTCGATTGCAATTAAAAAGTGAACTATGCCATGGGAGTGTTTCCAACACATATTCTTGTGATATATGGAATGAAGTAATGCAAGAGAGTGTGCTAGAGCTACATCTAAAAGGTGTGCCAAGGTTGACTCTAAAAAAAGACAACACTTCAACCTTCTTTAGAAAGGAACTTGAACACTTAGAAAAATTCAAACCACAATCATGGAAAAACTTTAATGACTTGAAATGACAGTTCACATGATCAATAGGAGGCTCCAAAATTTTACTGTAGGAAAAATTTGGAGGGTGTTGTACTAGCTACAACACCAATGAATATTCCTTTCTTTCCTGAAGGTTATAACTTCCTTCTTTTATCTTTAGGAACATGAATATAAACAAGACAATCAAATATTCTTAAAAGACCAATGTAAGGTTTGTGTCCTATGAATGCTTCTTAAAGATTCTTTTCTTCCAATATTTGATGAGGAATTTTGTTTTGAATGTAGACAATTCTCATTGATGTTTCACTCCACAAAAACATAGCTATGCCTTGGTCATGCATCATTTCCTTGATAAATTTTTCAATGGTTCTATTGTTTCTTTTGACAACTTCATTTTGTTGTAGATTATAAGGGACTATCAACTCCCTCCTAATCCCATGTTCTTTGAAAAAGGAAACAAGCTCCTTAGAGGTATATTATCCTCCATTATAAGATCTCAAGATTTTTTTATTATTTACCTTCAAGTTTTTGACTTCATCTTTTAATTCCTGGAACTTGTCAAAGACTTCATCTTTCATCTTCATGAAGTAGATCCATGTCTTGCAGAAGAAATCATTAATGAATGCTACATAATACAAAGAGTCTCCAAGGGACTTCACTGGCACATGACCACATATATTTGAATGGATTAACTCCAAAAATTCCCTGGATCTACTTTCATTGCTTGGAAAAGGGTTCTTTACATTCTTTCCAAGTGCACATCCTTTACATTCTCCTTCATGCTCTTCCTGAAAATATGGAACACGTGAAACCATTTGCTTCTAGGATGGAAAATATTTATAGTGAAGGTGAGCATGTATTCTTGAAAGATCTCACATGGATTAATATTATTTGTACAAGGGCTTGAGTAGGTTGTTTCAAAAGTTTATACAACCCTCCTTCATGAACTCAAATTATTTTAGCAAAATCAAGATTATATCCTTTGGGCCACACAAGAACTTTACCATCAATAAATTCTACTCTTTCTTATTTATCTTCCAATTATGAAATAGAAACCAAATGCCTCTTCAAACCTATCACATATAATATGTTGTTGATATGATGCTATCACTTGATTATATCTCAATGGCTTCCTTTCCAATTCCTTTGTCTTCATAGTTGTTGTTGTCTCCAGCTTCCACTTTTGCACTAATGTTCTTTTCATTATACTCGTGAGGTTGTCTTAGTCTCTCATCATGTGCCTTGAGGAACCACTATCTGGATTTTCATTCTTTGAGAGGCATGTTGCTTCCCTTTTCTCTTCCTATCATTTGATTTTTCAGGACAATTGTGTCTAAAGTGAACAAACTTGTGACATTGATAGCATTGAACCTTTGACATGTCTCTCTTTCCTCAAGGGGAAATCTTCTTTCTTATAGTCTTCTTCCTCTATTTCTTCCTGGAAAAAAAAACCATCTTTCTTTCTCCTCCTTTCTTGAAACGTGCTACATATTCTTGACAATTTCCTTCATCAGATCTATGAATATTTCCTCTTGATATGAGCCTTGATTCTTCTTAAGTACAATTGGTCCTTAATTCATCAAATTTTCGACCATATTTTCTAGCACATATTCCTATTACAAAAGTGTCCCATGATTCAGGTAAACCGTTGAGTGTTGTAGTTAGTAATTCCTTATCAGAAATGAATTCATCAATTGCTTGTAGATAATCTCTTAATGGAGATATCCTGATAAAATATGAGGCTATATTATCATTCCTTGTCATTCTAATATTGGGAAGTTCATTCTTCAAACTTGCGGCTTAAACAATTTTGTTGATAGTGAACAAACTAGCTATGGAATCATACATCTGCTTTGAAGATTGAAGACTTGAAACATAGGGAATAAAGAAATCCTTGTTAGAGTCCAAAATGATGCTCATGGTTGTGATATCATCCTTTTGAAAATTTTCTTTCTCTTCATATTTTTCTAGTTCGGTTACCATGCCTTTAACAGTACCTAAGAGATCTTTTATAAGGAAAACACCAATCCTTGTCTTCTAAGCACAAAAATTTATAGCTCCTAGTAATATTTTTTTTGCCTTCATGTGGGAACCCATAGACACAGATGAGAAAATAGATTGTAGATCTAGGGTTTCAAAAGTGATATCTTACCAAATCTTGTTCAAAAGTGATCTCACCGTCCTTTTAGTCACCAAAAATCATTTACCATGTTGAGTTTTCAAGTGCAATATATACAAGCACAATATTTCTGAACTATTGGTAATTACCTCGAATAACAATTCTAGTTTATCATTAAGAAATTTCGCTTCATAAATCCATAATAAACCATAAATATAATAGAGATCATAATGCATAATAAGGGAGCACCATATTTTTCCTAGGAAAACCCACTTGGGGGAAAAACCCAACAACCTTTTCCTTAGATAAATTCTTCAGTTCAATAAGATACATCTAATGTGTCTAATTACCTATGGCATCAACAAGATCAACAAGCTATGGTCAAACCTAGTCTCCAGCCCTCAAGTCAACTAAAAGCAAGTAAAACTTATTCCCTTCAAAATTTTTGCCTTCTCATATCTTCCCAAGATTTCGTCTTGCCCATAATTTTGGCATACCTAGAATATGCTACCCAAAAGCTACCCAAAATTTTGGTCTACCAAGAATTTCAACCTACCCAAAAACTACTACCCAAAAAATTCATACATTCAAGTTCTTAGGGAGAGAAATAAGAGCTAAAGAGAAATATATATCTTTGTCCTTCTTATCATCCTTCTTCTTCTTATCCTTCATTTGGATTCCCATAAATTGTCTTCTTGTGTGATGGTTGAATGGTGCTCTTATGGAGGAGGTCGAATGCATTTATATAATGGTATGCCTATCGAGAATGGGTTTGTCTCTTCACCGGGCTAACTTGACTTAAGGGAGGACTAACTTGACTAACTTGGAGCCAAAAATTCAAATTTCAAATTTAGAAAATTTCTCTTGTAATCGTGACATGAAGAACATGTCTTACATAAATTTATTTCAAGGACTAAATAATCAAAATAACATTAAGAACATGTCTTTCAAATTATTTAAACATTAAAATGGATAAAATATAATTATTAAGACCAACCATAGCTACAAAATTTAATAGTAGGAAACCTTTTTCTCCTTGCACATGTGGTAATTAGTTTGATACTCTTAGGTAGGAATTCAGATCATAGGGTAATGGAATTTCAACCCAACCCATTTATTTTTATAGAATTCCATGCATCTGATGTACTTGTGCACTCCTTCTAAGGCCATTACAATATTGTGAGGGTTGGATGGATCTCTTTTCTTCATATTCTTTTTTGCTTGTTCCCATATTGGAGCACAACCGTTTGATTCTTCTTTAGCTAGCATTTGTATCTGTGTCTTGCAATAATCAATTTCCTCTTGTCTAGTGTGCACTAGGAATTCTGTGTGAGATTGATATTTTATCCATTTGTAATGTGTGATAAGGACGTCTTGGGGATTGAAGCACTTCATTATAAGACATAGGTTACAACTTTCATTTCTTTCATATACTTGGTGAATGATATTCTAGTTAACATGATTATTTAGATATGATGCAAAGGACCTTAATTGGATATCCCCCACAAAATTATTGGGGTTCAGTGTGGGATCATGCTAAAGTGAAATATTGTGTTGACAGAGTTTAAAATGAGCAAATTCTTCTCATCATTTGGGATTTCATAGTAAGCCTATAGAAAAGTGGTTAGAGATATTATCACGTCAATATTACTTGCAATCAATTCCATTCTCTAAAACATTAGATTATTTTTATGAAAATATATGTTGTCTACATGAGAGGGTGCTTTGAAACTGAGGGCATATTCTACTAGTAGGCCAAGATTCTTCTTTTCCACTTCTAGTTTTATGACTTGGCCCTATAGATGAGAGTATTTTTTTCCCTTTGTTTTGATCTCCTTCTCCACTGGTCCCATTTAGATCTGTGGATTTCCAAGTGTTCTTCCTATCCTTATTGAGCTCTTGACAATATTATAATGTTCCCTTATTAACATCCTCCCATGTAAATAGGCTACTATCCCTTTCCATTTATCTTCTTCATCCTACCCCCATATGTCTCGTATGTATATTTCAACAACTTTTTCTTCCACAAGTTTTGCCTTTGTATGAGTAGTTGTGATATCCCCTCACTTGAAGTTTATATTGTAAATTTGTATGTTGTGTAATTAATGCTCTAAATTTCAAGACCTATTTGGAAACTAGTTTATCAGTACTATACTACTCATAAATATTAAATGTAAATTTGTGATTATTATGTTGTTAATAAAATAAAATAATCCAAAAATTAATGTTGAAGTTACACCCAGCTGAAAGGGATAAGGTTGCAAGTTAATGTTGGATATTCATTACCCCTATTCATTGAGTCCTAGGCATATAATCTAAATGATTAGATAATTAATTATCATGGAAATGGTTGATCATTAACTTCCCTAAAAGATAAGATGTTGTCCTAGCTCTTAAATGAGCTAGTAACTACCTGTCATTTGTTGGATGAGGTGGAGGTAGTTACCAACTACCAATTTTTTTTGTAAGGGGTATTTTATTTTGTCTTTTTCTAGTTGAAAGTCACACAATGGTAAACTTATGAGAAGAAAATAGGTGACAAAATAGCTGAAGAAAGAAACTTGCAAACTGAGTGCTTAGGGGGGCCCTTTTTGGGAAAGGTGTCAATACTGGGAGGCGCTGGTTAGCTCAAGTATTAGTTTCAAGACTCATAGTTTTTTCAATTCAGTACCCTGAACTTTTATCATGTGAATTCTCTATGAACTGAAATAGTATGGTTCTTAATATCTATAATTCCATGCAATAGAAAAGTAATTTTAAATGATCAGGCTAGCAAGAAGGATAAGGAGTTTCAATTCCTTTCTTAGATTAATTGAAGTAAACATGCATATATGCTTATTTTAATTTCTCAATGCAAAAAGTTGAAGTAATTTTTAAGGAAAATTATTCCTCGATATAAACATAGTGAATGCATAACTTTCAAAATTTAAGTTGTGATTATGGTAAAGAAAAACCAAATGATATGTTGGTGATAAATTTTGATTAGATTATATTCTCATACTTGTTTATGCATGCATGTTAGTTATATGGATTATGCTACTCTAATAAACTAGGAACATAGTAGAATTTAGTTATAGTAGGATACGATGTAACATTGTAGTTTGAATATCACTGTAAAACTAAAGTATTAGACTTAGAAGAAGTTATTATTGAGGAAGCCTAACATATAAGTCTATTAAGACTTGAGATTTTAAGTAATAAACAAATAATAAAAATACATAATTCCTAGAAGCTTAACTCTAGGATAATAAATCCTTACATAGGATTTAACATTTCTTTGTAGTTAACTTTGCTAAAAGTGAGTGAAAATTATATATATACAAGTGCATTAAAGTTAATTTCTAAATTATGAAATGTAGAATTCCGAATATACATTATAATGGCAGAAGAAAATAATGTTTAAGAATATGTATGCATTCATTAAATTAACATATGATGGTTCATTGGCAAAATATTTTACAGATAGAATCACAAGAATGGTGAAAGATGACCATAGTAATAGTAAATAGAAATTACAAATGTTCAAAGTGTGGGACAAAATTTCCCATTAACCAAGTACATGTTAGGCTTAAATACTTCGAATACAAACTTCCTAACATGAAGTAATTATTGGAAAAAGTTCTAATAACTTGATATAAATGACAGAACACCGTAGTATCTAGTCTTTGAACACATAGGCATGCACAAGTAGATAAGTAACATAGGGTTTCAGGAACATCCGACCTGGAAGAGAAAGCTAAATGTCTTATAGTCTACAAAAGAGCCCAACCCATAACTTTGATTTCAAAAGGTATCAAGGATGTATTTACTTGTGAGTACACAAGAAACAAAGACTACATAAATGTTTATCCATAAAAATAGTAAATGAAATATAGAGTGAAGAAGAAATAAAGAGATTTGCAGAATAGCTATCTAAAAGAAATACATAAACCAAATACTCTTTTGAGCTCTTTGCAAAACAAATACATATACATTAGTAAATGGTGTTTTTTCAATCCTTGACCTAAACCCTTTTAATAATAAATTTAAGGTATGTTAGAATTTAAAACCCTGTAAACACCTTTTTAAGGAATCAAAGAAGAATGAAAATTTTTGGAATGAATACCTATATATGTATATGTAAAAACTCATATAGAGTTAAAACCTTAAGGACTTATAACAAAACTCTCTATGCAAACTAATTATCATATAACATATTTTATGGCCTAGCTAGTGAAACCACTTAAATGGCCGTCATGGTAACCTAAACCAAGCCTATTTACAATTCTACTAACAATTATGTAGGGTTATGTTTTTTTAGCATGAAAACATAGCCATGATTATTGATGTATGAAAATCCAATGAAATAACATTTGAGCTGAAGAATAGAAGGAATAAATGATACCTGTGCACGAGAAGAAAATTTCTAGGTATTAGAAGTTGGTCAAACAAATTTTCCATAAGAGAAAATTATAATACCACAAGTCAAATTAGTTAGAGAAACCTTGACCCTACAAAGAACAATCAAGGTTTAGTTTTTAATAAACTGGATAGGCAAAATAAAAACATATGAATAATTTAAGGATAGGGTTTGAACTATTACCTGAACAAGCTCAAATACAAAGCTAACGCCACATTGCTACCAAGACACTTGATACTTTTAAGTATTGGTAAGAAAATTATAAATAAAATTGTGTCCCAAAAGGAGCCCCAAGCTAAGATATGAAATCTAAAGGCAAGAAGAAATAAAAATAATTAATTTGGTAACAACAAGAGAAATTATTGTAAAAGACAAGAAATAACATTAGTTGCATTAAATAAAAACCTTGCATAAACAAAAAGAATACCTTTAGTTGACAACACTAGTGCATGAAGGAAGTTTTGCAAAAAATTTCTAGAATATTGAATTCCTGAATGAGGCTTTTATAAACCCAAAATCCTTTGATAGTAAAAAGAGGGTGAATGTTAAAGTGAAAACTAGTCACAGCGCTAGTGGAGCTCTATCCAAAGGCCAAAGAAGTGAATGAAATGTAGAGCCAATGGCCGAGTAGTCATTGCAAACAATGAATAACCCTAATTAATGTCATCCATTGATCATGCAAAGCTAGATCATAGCCATGTAAATTAGGGAGCACATATATCAAGGTTAGTTCATGTGAAAGGAAGGTGGTATCACTATCGTGGACTTTGGATAGGGTTCAACATTTTCAAGCGAGATCGTAATCATATAAACATATATCCTCACATTAATAAGTAAAATTTGTTGTCAATTGTTACGAAGGTTTATAAACATAGACACAAATATTAATGGAGATTCGTAAAAAATCCAAAGTTTAATTCCTATGCAATCCATACATTAACCAATCAACAAGGTTATATAATTCATGTACTTAAACCCACACACACACACACACACACACACATAGGTTGTTAATATATACCTTTAGAAGTTATATCATGAAGATTAGGAGTTCCTAGGTATACATGAATCTTTTTAACTATATGACAGAGTGAATGAAAAATATAAATATTAATACCAAATTGAATGATCCGAATTTAAACAGGAACGCAACAAATTACATATATAACCATAAATATAGAGATGCAACAGAAATAACACTTCCTTTCATTAATATCAAATAATGAAATATGCTTACAAACATAATGGAAATGATACTAGCTCGAGCAATGGTAGCTTATCTCTAAGAAGAGATGTGGCAGATGCATGCCTCTAAACTGAGTACAATGAGGCTCAAGGACCTTTTTATTATTGAACTGCAATAAGAGAAAACCCTAAACAACCAAAACCCTAACCCGAGGAAATGTAACACCAAGAGTTTATGGGCCCCATTGGGGTTAGTTGGGAAACCAACTTCCCGGGGTCATAACTTGGTCATATTATCTCCATTTGACACGTATGATACCTCGTTGGAAATATATCTCTAAGGACTACAACTAAAAATGCAATTTAAATGAAATTGCTCAAAGTAATATTGCCAAAAAAATATCGTTTAAGGCCTCAAAACTGCTCCGAAAGTTCAAGACCCAAAAAACTACCAAAAATAGTAAATTGTGCTACAATTAAGGAAACTGGAAAAAAAAAAAAACAATGGTGAGGGTCCAAGTGGAATAGGCGGGTGGCCACCAATATCCACCTAGATCATTCCTCCCCTCTTAGGAAGAAATGGTCTCCATTGTGTTGATTTCCTCCATGAGATGAGGAAAATTCTGCTGAACTTGGTCCCTAGTGAGCCATTTTCCTTGGTGCAGGAGTTGGCTGGATTTGACAACTCAATACATTTGGATCTTCTACTGGTGAGTTTTCTTGATTTGTGTGTCCATGATCTGATCAGTTGCAGCTTGTACCATGCAGTCTAGATTTAAATATGTTGGTGTGATCTGTTCTCCAATGTTAGATGTGTCCAGTAATGGTGGAAAGTATGGCTGAAGGCGATCCACATTGAACAATGAGTGCAGGCCAAGGAATGGGGAAATGTTGAGCTCAAAAGAATTATCTCCCACAACCTTGGTGATGGTGTATGGCCCATATCGAAGTGGGTGAATCTTGCGATGGGGCCCAACGAGGTGCTCCTTTTGCAAATGTAGCCAAACTTTGTCGCCCACCTAGAACTTGTGTGGCACATAATGTTGATCATGTCGTTGCTTGTACTTAGAATTTGCTTTGTCCAATATGTCATGGACCTATTGGTAGATGTGTTGAATGTTCTCAATGAAGCTATTTTCCTTGTTGGCTTCGGACTGGACATGAGCCGAATCTGCCTGAGTCACTGCAAATGGTATGGCCACATCAATGGGACATAGTAGCTATAATTCCAAGCCCACCTGAAAAAGGTTATGGCCAGTCAAGTTGTGGAGAGCTCGGTTATATTTGTGTTGGACATAGGGGAGGCTCTCATCTCATGTGCGTGGATGCTCTAAGTTGTACATGCGCAAAATGTGTATGGTCATCATGTTGATGACCTTTGTCTAGCCATCCATTTGGGGATGGAAAGTTGTGGACTTAGTGAGCTTGGTATCTAGCATTGACTAGAGACTAGACCAAAATGTACTAAGGAACCTCCTATCTTGATCTGAGATGACAGACTGTGGGATCCCAAAGTGTACCCACACTCATTCAAAGAAGATTTTAGCAATGGCTTCTATTGTGATACTCTTCTTGCCGTCCACCATAATGGCCATCTTCAAGAATTTTTCGACGACCAAGAAAACATAGTCATTTCCATGCTTAGTAGAGGAAGGTCTGACATGTAATCCATGGAGATGGATTCCCAAGGTTGACTAGGGGTTGGCAATAGAGTATGGAGACCTTGCTTCTTGATGGTCAGTTTGGAAATGGCTCAAGCAGTGTAGGATTTGATGTACTTCATAACAACATGTTGAAGATTCAGTCAATATAAATACTTCTGCATTACTACCACTATTTTCTCGACCCCAATATGCCAAGTGGCCCAACAGTAGTGCACTTCCCAAATCATCTTCACACAGTCACTTGAAGAAACACAAAGGTGTCCCAGGTGGCATAACAGAGCATCCTAGAGGTGAAAATATGGAACTTTATGACCCTCCAAGAGCATATGGTATGTGTGGCCAAATTCTGGGTCGTTTTTGTAGAGAAGTGGCCAATCAGAAGTCTTGTGCCCACAAGAGTTGAGCACTGTGGTTAATGCCATGATCGGTGGTCAGCTGAGGCAGTCTACAACATTATTTTTGTTGCCCTTCTTGTACTTGATATTCAAATGGAACTGTTGTGGGTATGTGTACCACTTCTGATGGCAATCATTTTGTAACTTCCCTTGTGTCTATATGAACTACAGGGGTCGGTGGTCTGTGTGGATGACTATTTCCTTCCCCAAAATGTAATGCTTTCATTGTTAGCAAGCCTGCACAATAAAATACATCTCTTTTTCATAAGTGGGATACTTTCGAATTGTGTCTAAAAGTGTCTCACTAGTGATATGCCACTGGATGCCCCTGTTGAGTAAGGACTACCCCAATAACATAGTCAGAAGCATCTGTCTCGATCTCAAATGGTTGTTGCAAGTTCGGTAATGTGAGTGCTGGTGCAGAGTAGAGGCGATGTTTCAAATCTGCAAATGCCTTCTGTTGAAATTCAAACTAAAATAAATTTTCTTTTGCTCCTCCTTTGGTGACTTGACTCAAGGGCCAAGTGATATGAGAGAACCCCAACACGAACCTGCGGTAGAAATTGGCAAGACCCAAAAAGTTGCGGAGCTCTGTCAGAGTGGTTGGGGTTGGCCAATCTCAAATGAATTCAATCTTGGTTGGATCCACATGCACCCCCCATTCATTAATAATTTATCCCAGCTACTAAACCTGGGTCATGCCAAAAGTGTATTTCTCCAAATTGGTGCATAGCTTGTGTTGTCACAGTGTTTGGAGAACCTGTCGGATGTGGTGGAGTTGTTCTTCCCAACTTTGGCAGAAGATCAAAATGTCATCCAAGTATACCACTACAAATGAGTTGGTGAATGGCCACAAGTTGTCATCCATCAGCTTCATGAAGGTTGCAGGAGCATTCATCAACCTGAAAGGCATAACCAACCATTCGAAAAGGCCCTCCTTGTCTTTGAAGGTAGTCTTCCACACATCGTAGGGTTTGATTGGTACCTGGTGATATCCAGACTTCAAGTCGATCTTTCTAAAATATTCTTCCCCCTTGATTTGGTCAAGAAGGTCATCAATCCGTGGGATCAGGTACCTATTCTGAATAGTGATCTTGTTTGGTGCTCGATAGTCAATACAGAGTCTCCAAGTCCCATCCTTCTTTTGTACCAACTCGATCGGGCTCCCACAGGGCGATGAACTCGGCTGAATGTGACCTTTCTATAGTAGCTCCCGAACTTGCCTCTTGATTTCATCGTTCTCTAGAACAGAGTGCCGATAGATTGGTCCATTGGATAACAACACACTTGGGGTCAGATTGATGGAGTTCTTGACCCGACAATGCAGAGGCACCCCTACGAGGGAGGTGAAGATGTCCTCGCACTCCTCCATGACCTTTTCCATCTGTTTTTGTTGTGCAGAAGGGCCCTGTCTAGAGGTCGTGGCCACCATCTTATTATTTCCTTGAGGGTGTATCATAAGGAAAACAAAATTCCTAGTTTTGGAAATGAGCTTACTGCATTGTTTTCCAGTAACCAGATAGATTGCAGTAGGTGGTGCTACCTCTGGTATCTTGTACAACTTATTTCCCAATGTAACAATAATAGTGCGAGGCCTTGACTCATACACAAAATGTCACTTCCACAAGTATGGTTGGCCTAATAATACATCACAAACATCAAGGGGAGCAACATCACATAATACCTCATCTACAAAGGTCTTGATGTTGTATGGAAGGTGACATTGATGGCTCATGCACAGATCTCATCCTTGGTGAAGCCACCTGATGGTGTATGGTTGTGGGTGTGTTGTGGTTGGTAATCCTAGTCGCTTCAAAACCTTTGCTGCAATAAGGTTCTTTTGGCTCTCGCTGTTGACAATGAACTATAGTGAGGAACCCTTTACCCACATATGGGAGTGGAAGAGACACTCCTCCTCCTCTGGATCTTCGGGTTCCTCCTTATGGATCTTTGTGGTGGTGACAATGGCATTGGGCATTACATCAATAATCTGCTACCCTTTGTCATTCCCCTTGTCAGGTTCTGACTTAGAGTCAGAATATGCATATGATTCTAAAGCCTTCAGCTCAGCCACCAGTGACTGCTTGGCTCAACACTCACTTATGTTATGGGTGGAGATATTATGTAACTCACACCACTTTCCTGTGTCCTTCTTCAGCTTCGCAATGTTGTCCTTTGCTTGTGGCCTTGGAAGGTTTTCCTAGGCCATCCCACCTTGGATTTTCCCTTTATTCTATGATTTGGGGGCACCTTTCCTTTGCTTCAGATTCACAGATCCAAAGTCTCGCTTCTTCTGTTTAAACTTTTTCTCTATCTTGACGTTGTATCAGTATGTCGTGTTGAGTGAGCAGATTTCCAAGAACTCCATCTCATCCTAGATGTATCTATGTAGGTAGCCATAGTACTTGAGTACCAAATTTTTCTCTGAATCCTTGATACCCAACTTCGTGCAAAGGGTATGAAAAAAATTGGTAAACTCTAGCACATCTTGGTCCCTTCCCTGTCATAGCATGGTCCACTTTATATATTTTTCCTCGTAGCTCCCGAAAGGGTAGTACCACTCCTTGATGGCATCCCAAAATGAATTCAAAGTAGGAGAGGATGAAAACAGTGAGGTTGTACTTTCATCCTTTTGCTCACAATAGGTTTCCCACCAGTCCTTGATGTGGAGCAACTTTGAGAAGAGAAAAATTAATCTTTTTCGGGATGGAAAAATCATGAACAAAAAGATATCCTTCTAGAAGATTTAGCCATTTATATATGGCATCTACATCTATTTGGCCCCCAAATATGGGAATGTCAAAGTTTACTTGTACCTTAAAAGGTTTGGATCCTCTAAAGTGGCTATTGGATGTTGATGCACCATCGGTGGGCAATTGTGGAAGGATTTGGGCAAAGCTATCCATCATCGTGTTCCTTTGTTTCTCGATGGCCTCCTCGAGAAATATTTTGATAGGATCTCCTGCTCCCTCGTCTTTCTTTTCTTCCCCCATGGGATGCCTTTGGGATTTACGAGACTGGTCTTGCAAAGGTTCGACCAATTCGAGCCCTAACTCCTTATATCTCGACCTCGTTGGGGACATGCAAAGAAAAATAGAGAAAGAGAAGACCGTTCTAATACCATTTTTCAAAATTTAAATAGGAACGCAACAAATTACATAAATAACCATAAATATAGAGATGCAGTAGAAATAACACTTCCTTTCATTAATATCAAATAATGAAATATGCTTACAAATAAAATGGAAATGATACTAGCTCAGGCGATGGTAGCTTATCTCTGAGAAGAGATGTGGCAGCTACATGGCTCTGAAATGAGTACAATAAGGCTCAAGGGCCTTTTTATTATTAAACAATAAGAGAAAACCCTAAAAACCAAAACCCTAACCCGAGGAGATGCAACACCAAGAGTTAATTGGGCAGCCCACTTCCCGAGGTCGTAACTTGGTCATATTATCTCTGTTTCACGTGCATGATACCTCGTTGGAAAGATCTCTTCGAGGACTACAACTGAAAATGTGATTTCAATGAAATCTCCTAGAGGAATATTTCCAAAAAAAACTGAGAAAACAATGGTGAGGGTCCAAGTGGAATAGGCAGTTGGCCACCAATATCCACCTGGATCATGGAATAATCACAAGGTGCATTAAAGTTATGAGATTGGTATATTTAGAATCAAGAACCCCTGGTAACAATATGAATATATGTATAGCCTTGTACCAATCCTAATGAAGGATTTGCGAGTAGTGAAGCCTAAAAAACAATAAGTATCTTCGAATAAAAGTGATAAATTAAAGGAAACAATAGAATGTTAATATGAGTATAATGATATATGAAGTGTCCAACAGTTCAATAAAAGTATACATTGTTAATAAATTAAATAGGAAGATAACTCCATGTGTAAAACCTAAAATTAAGTTATAATGGTGTTCTATAAACTAAATAGTATTATCAATGAAGAGAAACAAAAGTGTGATAGAACTATAGCATATGTGTTAACAATTATTGTATGAGTATTTCAATTGTTTGAAAAAAAAAATTAGGGTGTTTTAGGAATTCTATTACAACATTGGGCCTTTTATGGGTCCTAAACTAAAATACTATTTTTTGTGACATACAAATAATTAAATAACAACAAAAAAAATTGAAGAATGGTTGAAGGTAATAATGGATAGGCATCTATAGGGTCCCCCAGGGAAGGTGAGGAGCATAATACTAAGCTAGGAATGATGGGACAAGAAACTAGTAATACAAATAATCATGAATTTTAAATCCTACAAGTATTTTGTAGTTTAAAGGTAGATTTAGATAGTGTTAAATCCAATCAAGAAAAAATGTCTAAAGCAAAGCATGAATAAGATGATATTAATGGCTACACACTCAAAATATTGGAAGAAAATAGAAGCAATAGGAAAGTTTATAAAAATCATTGGAAAAGACCTAGAAGTGAATCCACTAAAAAAGCTAAGTATATAACTTCCAGTGAAAGTCAAACACCTAGGTTTGATTAAAGGGAGGAACAAAATTCTGGTAGTAGTACCTTTATGTCTAAGAAGAAAAAGGCTACATCGTAGTTGCAATGGGAATTTAAAAAGACCAGACCTCCAAACTTTTATGGAGAATCTTATGAAGGGGAAGAAGCTTGGCATCTGAATATGTCAAAGTATTTTTAGGTTTAAATCTAACTGGTAAAAAACCTTATGGTGGGAGGAAAATAAGGCCATAAAGAAAATTAGAAGTACAAATTAGACATGGAAACCATTTAAAAAGGAATTGAAAAATAAGTACTTAATAGAAAGATACTTTGATGAGAAGGCCATTGAGTTCCAAAAGCCAAGGCTGAGACAATAAATCATGGATGGCTTTGTGAACAAATTCATGAGTTTTCTGAGACATTTACCATATCTGAAAGAAGAAAAGGGAAAAGTACATAGGTTTATTAGTTGTCTGCCTTTTTCATACTGAGAGAGGACTGAATTTGACCATCCAAAAACCATGAACGAAATGACAAGGGAGGAAAAATTTCGTTTCAACCAAAAAAAAAAGAAAAGTGACAATTCTAAAATTTGAATAGCCAAGAAAAATGAAAAGTTTAATGCTAAGAAAAAGGGATTTAAGAAACCCACATTTTCCAACACCTTTAAAAACATTCAGGTTGACAACTACAACAAAAATGTACATCAATATAGAAAAACCTAGGACAAAAAAGTGGGTAAGGAGTCGAAACTGAAAACATGAACTTTGGTGAATCAACTAGGCTACCAATCAAGTGTTGGGGTTGTAATGAAAACCATTTATGGAGGGGTTTCCCACAAAATACTTTGGACAAAAAAGAAAAAATGAACAATATGCAAGAAGCATCTACAATTAATGATATTGCTTGCAATATATCAAGGATTAGTCTAGCGCTGGATGGAAGACAAGTTGGTCATGAATCCACTATGGCAGAGATCCAAGGTAAATTTTTTGGAAAGAATGTGACTATGTTAATTGAACTTGGTTCTACTTTAAGTTATATTTCCCTGCTACAGTTGAAAAATGTGGACTTAAAATAGAAAAGTAGAGTAAACCTTGGTTAGTCCAATTGGCCACAAGAGCTAAAAGAAAAGTTACTGAAATAAGTAAACATCGTTCATTATATCTAAATGGAATGAATACTAAATTAAATTTTAACATTCTACCTTTGAGTTCTTATGATGTCGGTGGCATGGATTGGTTAGAACCACACAGGGTAATTTTAAACTGTTTAGAGAAGTATTTTACATGTATCACTGATGAAGGGGAGACCTGTATGGTAAAGGTGTTCCAACATCCATTTTTGTGAGAAAAATTTATTCCTTATGTTAAAGAAATATGCTCAAAGGGGATGCCAAATATTTATAATTCAGATTGAGGACCTATCTAGTAGTAATAAAAAAAACATCTGTAGAGGATTATTCTATAATAGAAAAATATAAGGATGTTTTTCCTAAAGAATTACCAGGACTTCCTCCAAGAAGGGATATAGAATTTACTATTGATATTGTTCCTGGAGCAGTTCTTGTACCAAAATCCTCATACAAAATGAATACTCCTAAACTAAAGGAATAAAAAGTCAGCTACAAGAATTGCTAGACAAGAAGTATATAATACCTATTGTATCACCTTGGGGTGCACCTGTTTTATTTGTTAAAAAAAATATGGAACCCTTAGACTTTGTATAGATTATAGGAAACCTTAGAAAATGGAAATTAAAAACAAATATCCTTTTCCCTGGATTGGTGACTTGTTTTCCCATGTAAAGGGAGCTTCAATTTTCTCAAAAATTGACCTCAGATCTAGATACCATCATATTAGAATCAAAGATGAAGATATTTGGAAAACAAAATTCAAAACACAATATGGACATTATGAGTTCATGGTACTTCCATTCATAATCACTAATGCACCAGCCACTTTTATGTGTTTGATGAATAGTGCACCTAGTCCATTTTTGGAAAAAATTGTCATTGTATTCATAAATGACATTCTAGTGTACTCAAAGAGTAAAGAAGAACATGATCAATGTTTATAAATGTTTCTTCAAACACTTAGAGAAAATTATTTGTATTCGAAGTTTAGAAAATTATTCATTTTAACATCAACAAATTCACTATTTAGGACATGTGATATATGACGAAGGAATTGTTGTGGATACGGGAATGATAAAGGTTATGACAGAGGAGCCAGTGCATAATGATGTAGATGATATAAGGTATTTCATGGGAATTAAAGGTTATTACAGAAGATTCATAGAGGGATTTTCCAAACTAGCATACCCAATCACTTATTTATAGAAGAAGGGAACAAAGTTTGAATGGAATCAACAATGCTAGGATAACTTTGAGAAATTGAAGCAATTATTAACAACTGCTCCAATTCTGAAAATAGTTTATCCTAACAAAGACTTTGTAGTTTTAAAAAATGCCTACAAGGAAGGTTTGGGGGGAATTCAAATGTAAGAAGGCCATGTAATAAGTTATGAATCCAAAAAATAAAATACCATGAGAAGAACTATACCACCTAGAGCTAGAAACTATCATTCATGCTCCAAAAATGTGGAGGCACTATCTTATAGAGAGGGAATTCAACTAAAAAATGATAATGTCAGCGTCAAATACTTATTCAATCAACCAAATCTGAATGTTCGGTAAACACGATGGTTGGAATTCCTTAGTGAATATGAATTTGAAATCATACACATTAAGGGAAAAGAGAACAAAATTGCATATGCTACGAGCAAAAAAATAAATCAGATTTTTGTCATTTCTACAAGTAGTTGGTAAAACAATATGGTAGAAAGGATCAACACAATTTCATATTTGATCAAGAATATGTGAAAATTAAGTAACAAATTCATAAATCTGACTTGCCAGATGAAAAAGAGAGTGATTTTTCGATGAATGATCAAGACCTGTTGATGTATAGGGATAGAATTTATTTACCTAATGACTTAGATTTGAAATCATTTGTTCTAGATGAACTGCATAAGAAGCTAACAACTAGACATCCTAGTTATCATAAGCTAATAACTATGTGTTGACGGTGCTAGATACTGCCAACATACAGGGGGTTTCCCTAATGTGAGCCCCATCTGGAGTATTGACTCGACCACCATAACACAATGTTTTGTCTTGGTTTCAAAGGATAACACAAGATATTATATACATAAACCTTGAACAAGAAAGTAAGTTGACATCGTGGAACACTAATTTCAATGTATAAAAGGATACTTTCATGAGGGGGAGACAAAAAGTGAGCGTCTAGAAGGAAGTAACTAACCTAAGAGAGATACATGAGAAAAGAAATATTCATTATTTATCTAGCAAAATAGTTCACATAGACACAACAATCATTAAACCACATACAACATACCTTCAACAAGATAAGTACAGAGGTTGATGATATAGTTCAATTTCATTAGTACGTTTGAAGGCACTAGTTCCAATAGTGGAACATTAAGTCACTTCTTGCTACTCCAAAGAATTTTTTTCTCTCCTATTCCAAGTAGATAGTCAAGACTAGATCTTCGAAGTGTAAGATTCCAAAATCCCTTAGCTTGAGTTATGAGGCTTCTTTTATAACAAGGGGGATGACCTTTCATATCATCATGACTCATGAACTTATAATGTGTCCTTTGGACCTCTAAATAATTCTTGAACTTCTAATGACTTTTGGACTTCTCCTAGAGACATTTTTCCATCTAAGTGACTTTTCATATTCCACATATGACTCTTCGACTTCCACACATTACATTTTGTCCTTTTCTTGATAATACATCATTACATTCCACATGAGGATTTGGCATGGCACATGGACACACATTGACCATTATGATGACATTTTTACAAGATTTTACAACTTGACAATGATGATATGGACTTCATGATGAGGTGGCAATGTCAAGTTGTCTTCCTTTCTACTTCACCTTGAATTCTTGATGATATATCTGATCTATGCTTCATCTTCATGAAGGATCAACTTTGTTCTTCATTTTCACCCTCCAAAGGGTCTTTGATCAATATCAGAATCTCTTAAGTCATCATGCAATGTCTTCTTTCTATCCTGGTCCATGATATACTTCATGTCTCCACTATAACTTTATTTTGTTCTTCTTCTCTGTATGTGTTTCTTTATGCTTTCTCCTTGCTATCTTCTCTTGAGCATCACCTTTTCATGCTAGGAAGGTACTCCTTCCAATGAAAATCATTCATGGTGAGGAAAAATCAGTTTAAAAACATCTATTCTATCACTACCTAGCTCATCAAATGATTTTTTCATGATAGGCCTATGAGAGGGTTAAAAGAAGAATGCTTTATTAGGAGGGCACAACTAAACTCATTAAGGCTCACAAGATGCCTCTAAGGTGCACTTGTGTGCTCAAACAAGGGAGAGAGAACTAAAATGCACAAGGGCACACTTCGAAGAGACGTAGGAGTGAGGCTTTAGTCCTTCAAGGTGTGCTCATGCACTAAAAAATAATAAGAGGGCACAAGGGCACACTAAGAAGAGAGAAAGGAGTGAGTCTTCAGGCCTTTAGGCCTTCAAGGTGTGCTCATGAACTCATGTGAACAAGGAGGCGCAAGGGTGAATGTTGAAGAGACGAAGGAGAAACTCTCAAGCCTTCAAGATGCTCTCATGCACTTAAAGAGGGCATAATTCTTTGAGTCGAAGGACTACGCTCATAGTCTCGAAGTGCACTCATTTTTTTGAAGTGTTTTGAGGTTCTTAGAGTGTGCCTTTTTAAGGAAAGAAGGTCCTTATTTTTCCAAAGTGTGCTTTTTAGAGGAGAGAAGGTCCTTGTAAGTGAAGTGAGTTTTTTCATTGAGCATTTGAAGTGTGATTTTTCACTGAGCATTTGAAGTGAACTTCATTGTTTTGAAGTGTGACTCATTGTTTTGAGTGAGTTGTAGCTTGGGATGGCATAATTTTCTCCAATAGTGGCTACTTTCTCATCTGGAATGTACTTTTCATTGAGGGAGGAAACACAAGGCTAGCAGACTTATCCTTAGAAAGTACTAACACACTGTGAGAGGGAGCAGACCTTAGAAAACGCTTAGTGCACGAGTATGGTAGGAAAGATATGTCAATGAGGCTCATGGATAAGTTGCGCTTATCACCTAGGAAGAGGGTTAATTCCTTTAGAACTTGCACTAAACCAAAGGACCAAGAAGAGCTCCCACAATGGCTAACTGTGTGACTAGCTGAGTAGGACAAATAAATGCATCCTAATACAGCTCAATCATGGATCACACACATAAATTCCATCAATACAATCCAATGTGATGCATAGGACTCATGAAAAATAGCCACAGCTTAAAACAACAACAAAGCGACACCTAGTTCTAAGTTCGACAATTGAAATGACACATTACAACACTTAGAACACAAGTTATGTTAGACGTGAACACTATGACCAAAATGCATGCTAAGATGTAGGAATGTGTCTAGTACATATTCCAATGATATGTAATATCATCTAATGTATAATTTCACCAGAACTAACCTTGATAATACGCGAGGGTGCGACTCATGTAGGAGTGAAAACACAAAACAACCCCTGTGACATGAGGAAAACATAAAGACAACACTTTCAAAATGAAAATGAACTTAAAAGTGACACATGCCAAAGCAAAGATAACATGAAATAGGCACTTATTAAAGTAAAATAAAGTCAAAAAGGCAGTCATGAATGTGAAAGCAACACTTGTGAAAGTGAAAATGCACAACAGATGACAATTGAGAAAACTCACCAAAATAGAAGTACAAATGCAAAAAAGTGAGGGGGATTATCAATAAAAGTGTGCACTAACTATTGACATGAGTTGAAAATTGCATAACCACTATCTTAATGGATGGTGTTATTCTTTATGAGCTTTAATAAAGAAAGTGTTCTCATGAACTCATCGAAGACTAAGCATGTGTGTGCAAGTGACTTGTTAGTTTAAAATTTGGAAGAAGGCTTAAACACTTTACAAAACATCAACTTACCATGGAATAAAAGGTCATATGATCCTAAGTAGGCTCCAAAATTCAAGTGTGAGAAAAATTTAAGAGGGTGTTGATCGTAGTGATAACACTTGGTGAAACACTCATAGAACTCTAGCTTCTCTATTTAGGTTTAATTCTCTAAGTGCAAGGTCTTGAGCTTCAGAAATTATTGATTGATCTTGTAGATTAACTTGGATTCCCTACATAACCCAGTTATAGATATAGTCCCCTCTATTCCCTTACTCAGTTAGACACATATCAAGTCTTTCCAAATCACAATTGTTTCGATCTAGGAAAGGGTAATATGCACGACAAGCTTAAGATATTCAAAGTATGAGTTTCATCTTTGGTGTTGCTCCACTGCTAATAGGCCTGGATAGTACCATGACAGAGTCTCTACAAGAGCAAAAGCAGTTCTTTGCTTCCATCGAGCCTAGACATTACCTCAACGAAGTCACTTGCTTCACCTCCATATGCAGGAAGCTTTTCTATTCATTCACCATTTATTTATTTATTTAATACAACTATGCTTCGACACTTATTATTTTCAATGGACGCAAGAGGGATCTCAAATTACTGATAGCATAGGAGGTTACCTCTTCAGATAAGTTTCTATATAACCTATGATATTGGTTTTCTCACTTTAGATTTTCCCCTTATCCTTTCTCTACTCGATTGGATCGACAAGAAAATAATATTTACTTACAATACTGAGTTGAAGAATGAGGATCCTAGAATAGATATAGGTTTTATAGTTTTACCAAAGGCTTTCCATTTGAGGGGATTGTATTTTTATTTTAGAAATCATGGACCTTAAAGATATACAAAACCAAGATAGAGAAGAGATAACAGATTAACCAAGCAATTTTCATCATCACAATTTCCCTTTTCAAGTTTTGCCACATTTTGTTTTGAGCCAACAAGAGCATATTTCATACAAAGTCTTATTGAACAAAATGACAAAAGAAAATACATGAAAAAACAATGAAACAAAACTAAAAGAACTAAGAAAATGGAGGCGAGACATAAAAGCAACATGAAAAATATACAATAAGAAAACAAACAATTGCAAATAATCGATGGAGAGTAGGATAAATGGTGGATTAAATTCAAGGGAAATTGAATGCAACTAAGCCCACTCCTAACCTATCTAGCTATAAGGTCAGTGCTAAGTGTAATGATATTTCTAATGTATCCATCGTCATTCCCAACCTGCAACCACAAAGATATGAGAAATTAAAAGAAATATAAGACAATGTGCAATAGAAAAGATAATAACTTTGAAAACTTGCACAACTGACTGAAGGTATTGCTTATTAACAAAATAATGTGGAATGCCAACCATTTTCAACTGAGTTTGAGCTTTACATTGTTGTTTTAAATACCAATCGTACAAAACTTGCAGGCTTCTTGTGAATACATATTCATCCGTTTTCCCAGTTCTTGCACACATCATAAAAGATCATAACTTTTTTATTTTCAATGGAGCTCACTTGGTAAGATTTCTTGAACCACTAAACAATTGATCAAGATATTCATAACATCCATTTTGAAGAGCTTAAGACTGATGAGAAGATAAATTCTTAGTTGAAACATTCAAATCATAAAGATAATCTCCAATATAACGATCAGATTGGTTGATTAACATATATGGTTCTTGAGCCTCTATCGGTTCCCTTTGTATCTAATTACATGCAAAATCAACAATATAAAAGCTTAGGACATTTACAACAATTGTTTACATTGTGAATCTAGGAAATCAACTTGGATAATGAGTTGACAAAATATTAGAAACATGTATCAAATCAAACCCAATACTTATACCATCATAATGGTTTTGGTTGGTTGAATGATTGACGCGATTTCAATTAAATCAGAAAATCAAATGTGCCATAGAGATGATTAGCTTCATGATATGCACAAAAGAGATAATAATATTATCATATTCAGAAGAGTTTAACAAATAAAAATCCTTCAACCAAAAATGTCCTTTATATTGATTATAAAAATTACATGCCTTGAAACCGTATGGATCCATGAAATATGTTCTTTCCAACCCTCAATCTAGCTCAAGGGGTTGACATGAAAAGGAGATAACCAAAAAAGAACCTTTCATCTAATCAAAAATTCTATGTTGAAGATCAACTTGAAAATAACGGGAGTCCTTTAGGAATGAACTCATAACTAGTGGATGAATATTAAGGAAATCATTATGCGTGAAAATATGGATCTAACTTAGTTCAGAGATCTCAACAGGATTGTGAGGACTTGACATAACTGTTAGCATGAGCTAAAGTGCCTCGACTTCCTAACAGGCCTCATAACTTTCTGATGGTGGATCATCAAATTTGGGTGGCTTAGAAACATCAACATGTAGACATGCACCACTATAAACATATGTATCAATGAAAACATTGCTAATGCCATTGGTTTGATCAGATTTAAGATTAAACACATAAAATTCTTGATGGATATAAAATTGAGATTTATAAACTGGAAAAATACCTTGATCATTTAATGTTGGAACATCCTCTTCTTGACTTACAAAATATTTCCAATTAAATAAATCGTGAATAATAGATTCAAACTTTTCATCCTCTGATTGTAGTATCACACCATCTTCTACATGATTGCAACTACAATTAGCTGGATAAAAATCGAAAGGGTTTAGGGGGACTACTAGTGTTACAAATTTATCAAACATATATGGGTACAATGAATAATGTGCTAAATGTGAAGGAGGAAGAGGAGAAGTAATAATTGTACTTAAATCATATTGAACTTGAAAGAAAAATGGATCAATATCATTGTCATCGGTGTAATGCTCAAAGATAGGCATACCAATATGACACTCAGATTGACCAAGATCTTCCAAAGATTCAGAAACCTAAAAATTTAGTAGTTCATATTTGTAATCCAAGGATGTATGAATTAAATAAGATTCAGGATCATTCTAAATTAAAAGAGAATCCCATTTCATAAATGGATATTGTAAACTATGAGAAACAAATTTTGAATCAACACATTGCAAATCCAATCCCTCAGAAGAAGAGAAGATATCATTTGATATACTTGAATGTTCACCACCATATGTGTTAATGGAAACAAGGATGTCATGGTGATGGTTACCCGAAGTCTAAACTTAGATGCAAAATTCATAGTCATTCGACAAGTTATCAATATTAAAATATCAGAGATCAACCAGAAAGGGAATATTATCTTCTTAAAAGAGGGGGGAAAGATAAGAATACCTTCAACAATTTGCTCCTCTACATGTGAAATACAATTACCACGTTCTTGATTACCACTTAAAACAACAAATTGTACATCATTAAAGGTTGAAGTAGGTAAAACAAGAGGATCATGAAACAAGGAATCATGAGACAGAAGTGGTAGAGGTTTCAAAGTATTTTTCATTTGAATCAGATTCAAGATTGGACTTATGTACATTGATGTGACCTCGAAAACTAGAGGAATGATTTTTCATTTTAGCCTCCTTGTAATTACTAAACCATTCCAATTTTTCCTCAGTAGGATGTGGATCATAAGAATTGGATGGAGGTTGAATGGATAGATCAATAGTTTTATTTTCATATTTCCCAACTTTAACATCATAACCAAGGGGCACCCAAATTGGTATTGGAAAAGGAGGAGGACAAGGAACAAAACTATAATAGGTTCATCCTCGAAATATTGAGGAGAGAGAATCATCCTGGGGTTCAGATTCAAAAGATCCCAAAGAGAGTATAATCAAATTCTGAAATTTTTCCATAATGAACTATGAATCAGTAAATCCCTTAGGAAATTCACAACAAAGGTGAAGAAAATGATTAGAAAAATCCTTTATAGATTCACCGGGTTCCATTCTAAGTAAATAATTTCTATCACATACATATTAATAATGATAAATGTCAAAGGCTTCACGAATCTCCTTAACAAGTTTCTCAAGTGAATGGATTGAAACAACAGGTAACATCTCGCACCATTTATTAACTTGGCCTTCAAATGTGAGGCTGAAAAAGCTAGCCATGACATGTTTACAATGAATTGCCTTAGAGAGAAAAAAATGCATAAATTGAAATAAGTGTTTGAGGATAGTTAGTTCACTCTTGCCATCAAATTTAAATTGAGACAAGTCATCAATGATTTCTACAAGAATGGTAAAATCAAGGTCCTTAGAAAAACATCTCGAGATTATGATTTGGGAAAGAAAAATTAAAGGTAAGAGATTCCACACAAAAGCAAAGGGCACAAATTGTCATCTGGAGGTCCTTCTAGTGCTAAAATGTTAATGGTGTTGGATACCACCAACATACAAGTGGTCTCCTTGATGTGAAGACCCAATTAGACCTCACATTGTTTGGAGTAAGAGTCCCATCTAGAGTATCCTCCGACCACCATAACACAAAGGTTTTTCTTAGTTTCAACAGGATAACATAAGATATTATATACATAAACCTTAAACAAGCAAGTTATTTCACATTGTGAAACAATGATTGCAATGTATAAAAGGATACTTCCATGAGGGGGAGACAAAAGTGAGCCTCTAGAAGGAAGTAATAGTACTAACCTAAGAGAGACACACGAGAAAATAAATATTCGTTAGTTATCTAGAAAAATAGTGAACACAGACACAATGATAATTAAACCACATACAACACACCTTCAACAAGATAAGTACAGAGGGCATCGAAATAGTTCAATTTCCTTAGTACATATGAATGAAACACATATAGAAAACATCTGAAGAATATTCCTAAGCCATTCACAATACATGCATGAAAATATGTTGGATCATTAAGCTTCAATATTAGGTGAAAGATCCAAGTACACATTTACAATAGTTAGGCACTAGTTCCAATAGTGGAACATTAAGTCACTTCTTGCTTCTCCAAAGAATAGTTTTCTCTTATATGCCAAGTAGAGAAGCCAATACTAGTTCTTCAAAGCTTAAGACTCCAAAATACCTTAGCTTGAGTTATGAGGTTGTTTTTATAACAAGGAGGATGACCTTTCATATCCCCATGACACATGAACTTCTATTGTGTCCTTTGGACTTCTAAACAATTCTTGAACTTATAATGACTTTTGGACTTCCCATAAAGACATTTGTCCATATATGACTAAGTGACTTTTCATATTCCAACTATGACTCTTGGACTTCCACACACTATGTTTTTTCCTTTTCTTGAAAATACATCATTACATTACACATGAGGATGTGACATGACACATGGACACACATTGACCATTATGATGACATTTGTACAATTTACAACTTGACAATGGTGACATGGACTTCATGATGAGGTGGAAATGCCAAGTTGTCTTCCTTGTTGCTTCACCTTGCATTCTTGATGATAGATTTGATCTATTCTTCATCTTCATGAAGGATCTTCTTTGTTCTTCATTTTCACCCACCAAAAGGTCTTTGATCAGTATTGGAATCTCCTGAGTCATCATGCAATGTCTTCTTTTTGTCCCTGTCCATGATCTACTTCGTGTCTCCATAATAACTTTATTTTGTTCTTTTTCACTATAGGTGTTTCTTTATGATTTCTCCTTGATATATGCTCTTGAGCATCATCTTGTCATCCTAGGAAGGTACTCCTGCCAATTAAAATCATTCATGACAAGGAAAAATCAGTCTAAAAACATATATTCTATCACTACCTAGCTCATGGAATGATCTGCTCATGGTAGGCCTATGAGAAAGTTAAAATAATAAGTATTGATTAGGAGGGCATAGTCAATCTCATCAAGGCTCACAAGAGGCCTTCAAGTTGTGCTTGTGTGATCAAACAAGTGAGAGAGAACTCAAGCATGCAAGGGAACACTCCGAAGAGATGAAGGAGTGAGGCTTCAGGCCTTCAAGTTGCTCTAAAAAAGAATAAGAAGGTGCAATGGCACACTCTCAAGAGACAAAGGATTGAGGCTTCAAGCCTTTAGGCCTTCAAGGTGCGCTCATGCACTCATGAGAACAAGGACACGCAAGGGCGCATGTCGAGGAGACGAAGGATAAACACTCACGCCTTCAAGATGTGCTCATGTGCTCAAAGAGGGTGAAATTCTTTGAGTTGAAGTAGTGTGCTCATAGTCCCAAAGTGGGCTCATTGTTTTGAAGTGTGATTAGGTTCTCAGAGTGCACTTTTTGAAGGCAAGAAGGTCCTTGTTTTTCTAGAGTGCGCTTTTTAGAAGAGAGAAGGTCCTTTCTTCTAAAGGGCACTTTTTCACTGAGAATTTGAAGTGCACTTCATTGTTTTGAGGTGAGCTTCAGTTTGGGAGGGTGCCATTTTATCCAATAGTGTCAACTTTCTCATCTGGAATGTGCTTTTCACTGTGGGAGGAAACACAAGGCTTGGTGACTTATCCTTATGAATTAGTAATGCATTGTGAGAGGGAGGAGAGCTTAGAAAAGGCTTAGCGCACAAATATGGGAGGAAATATATGTGAATGAGGATCATGGAAAAAAATTTCTTATCGCCTAGGAAGAGGATTAATTCCTTTATAGAACTTGCACTGGGTTGAAGGACCAAGAAGAGCTCTCATAATGGCTAAGTGTGGGATCAATAGGGTAAGACAAAGAAATGCATCCTAACACAACTCAATCATGGATCACACACACACATTCCATCAATACAAGCCAATGGGATGCACAAGACTCATGAACAATAGCCACATCTTAAAACAATAACAAAAGTGACAACTATTTCTAAGTGCGACAATTGAAATGACACATTACAACACTTAGAACACAAGTTACAATAGACGTGACGAATGTGACCAAAAGGCATGCTAAGTTGTAGGAATGTGTCTAGCACATATTCCAATTATATGTAAGATCATATAATGTGAAATATTGTGCTAAAACTAACTTCAATAATATGCAAGGGAGCGACTCACTCAGGAGTGAAAACACAAAGCAACACCTGTGACATGAGGAAAACATAAAGACAACACTTGCAAAATGTGAACGACCTTGAAAGTGACATATGCCAAAGAAAAATTAACATGAAAATTACACCTATTAAATTAAAATACAGTCAAAATGACAACCTTGAATGTGAAAGCAACACTTGTGAAATAAAAAAATTTGCAGAAGACAATAGTTGAGAAAACTCACAAAAATAAAAGTACAAATGCAACAAAGTGAGGGGGACTGTCAATAAATATGCGCACTAACTGTTGACATGAGTTGAACATTGCACAAGCATTGTATTTATGTATGGTGCTATGCTTTTCCGAGATTTCATAAAGGAAGTGTTCTCATGAATTCATTGCAGACTGAGCATGTGTGTCAAAGTGACTTGACAGTTTAAAACATGGAAGAAGACTTAAAAAATTTATAAAACATTAATCAACCATGGAATGACATATCATAGGATCCTTATTAGGCTTGAAAATTCAAATTCAAGTGTGATAAAAATTTTGGAGGGTGTTGATCGCGGCAACAACATTGTGTTAAGAAAATATTTTTATTGGCCTAACGTGAAAACATAAACAATAGAATATGCAGCCAAGTTCTTGAGATGTCAACATTTTAAGGCTTCCCATCAACGTCTAGTTGGGATATTACAACCTTTACCCATTCTAGAATGGAAATGGGAAATAATATCTATGGATTTCATCACTGGTTTACCAAAAACTAGGAGATAACATGACTCTATTATGGTGGTGGTAGAAAAACTCATTAAAGAAACACATTTTATTCCTCTAAAATATTCCTTCAAGGCTACTAACATAGCATAAATTTTCATGAAGGATGTTTTTATACTCCATGGTATGCCCAAAACTATGATTTTAGATCATGATGCAAAGTTTACTTTGAAATTTGGAAAGGTTTGTTTAAGGGCATGGGAACAAAATTGAATTTTACATAGGCTATCATGCTCAGATTGATGATCTAACAAAAATAACCAATCAAATATTAGAAGATATTTTGAGAATGTATGTCATGGATAGGCTCACTAAGTTGAAAGACTATCTCCACTTGGTTGAATTTTGCTATAATAATGGATATCATACTTCATTAAAAATGAGTCCTTTTGAGGTGTTGTATGGTAGATGATGTTATGTACCCTTGAGTTGGGATCATCTCAAAGATAGGTTGGAGTTGGACCCATATATCTTAAAAGAAATGGAAGAGGTTGTTAAACAGGTGAAGCACATTTGAAGAGAGTTCAAAAAAGAATTCAATGTTAGTGACCATATTGTTTACTTAGAAGTAATGTCAAATAAGACTACACTTAGACTTGACAATTCTGCCAAGCTATCCCTTAGATACTGTGGGCCTTTTGAAGTCTTGGGACAAATTGGACCACTGGCCTATCAAGTTACTTTTCTAGCAAACATAAAAATTCATAATGTATTTCATGTATCTTTGTTAAAGAAATATGTACATGAAAAAACTCATATAATTGATTGGAATATTGTATAGGTAGAACCAGAGGGAGATTCAATGGAAAAAGCTCTACGTATTCTGGACCGAAGGGAAGTCATGCTCCAAAATAGAAAGATAACCCAAATTAAAATTTAGTGGAAGTGTTAGCCCATAAGAGGCAAGTTGGGAGTTGGAAAATTCTTTTAAAGAGACATATCCATTTCTAGTTTGAAAGATATGATGATTTCCAAAGTTTAAGATTACACACCGAGACAATTTCAATCTCAAGTGGGGGAGGATGTGATATCCCTTGGCTTGAAGTTTATATTTTAAATTTGTTTATGTTTAAGTATAATTATGTATTTAACTTTGAAGACCTATTTGGAAACTAATTTATTATAATTATATTATTAATAAATATTAAATGTAAATTTATGATTATTATGTTGTTAATAAAGTAAAAGAATCTAGAAATTAATGTTGAAGCTACACCTGACTAAAAGAGATAGGGCTGCAAGTTAATGTTGGATATTTATTACCCCTATTCATTAAGTCATAGGAATCTAATCTAAATGATTAGATAATTAATTATCATGGAAATGATTGATCATTAACTTCCCTAAAAGATAGGATGCTATCTTTGAAAGTGGGAAAGTGGAGCTCATAAATGAGCTAGTAACTACTTGCCACCTATTGAATTAGGTGGAGGTAGTTACCAACTACGAATTGTTTTGGTAAGGAGTATTGTATTTTGTGATTTTCTATATGAAAGTCACACAATGTTAAATTGTTGAGAGAGAAAAGATGAAAAAATATTTGAAGAAAGAAAATTACAAACTAAGTCCTCTGGAGTACCCTTTTCGGGAAAGTTGTCAAGGTTGGGAGGAGCTTGTTAGCTCTAGTATTAGTTTCTAGACTCATATTTTTTCAAGTTGGTACCTTGTAATTTTATCATGTGAATGTTTTATGAACTAGAAATAGTGTGATGCTTAGTATTTGTAATTCTAAATGATTAGGATAGTAAGAAGGATAAGTATTTTTGGTTCCTTTCTTTTATTAATTGTTGGAAACATGCATATATGTTTATTTTAATAGCCCAGTACAAAAAATTGAAGTAATTTTTAAATAAAATTATTTCTTGATATAAACACAGTGAATGTATACCATTCATAATTTAAGTTGTGATTATGGCAAAGAAAAACCAAATGATATGTTGATACTTATATTATCATACTTGTTTATACATGCATGTTATTTATATGGATTATACTACTCTAATAAACCAAAAACAAAGTAGAATTTAGTTACAATAGTATACTCTATAACTATGTAGTTTGAATATCACTATAAAACTAGTATTAGAATTAGAAGAGGTTATTCTTGAGGAAGCCTAACGAAAATGGGTATGTGTGTGTGTGTTGTGAAATTTATGGTACCATTAATGTATAGAAGGTCATTAAGACCTAAGATTTTAAGTAATAAACAAAGAATACAAATACATAATTCCTAGAAGCTTAACTCCAGGATAATAAATCCTTATAAAGGATTTAAAATGTCTATATAGTTAACTTTGGTAAAAGTGAGAAAAAATATATATATATATACAAATTCATTAAAGTTAGTTCCTAAATTATGAACAATAGAATTCCAAATATACATTATAATGATAGAAGCAAAGAATGTTTGAGAATATTTATGCATTCATTAAATTAACATATCATGGTTCATTGACACAAGTTTTCACTGCTAGAATTGTAGGAATGGTTAGAGATGGCCATATTAATAGTAAATAGAAATCACAAATGTTTAAAGTGTGGGATAACATTTTTATTAATTGAATACATGCCAGGCTTGAATCCTTTGAAATACAAACTTCCTAATAGGAAGTAGTTCTAGGAAAGCATTATAATAACTAAATATAAACAACCAAAAACCGTGGCATCTTGTCCTCAAACACAGAGTCACTCACAAATAGATAAGTAATCCAAGGTTTTAGGAATATCTGACCCAGTCCTGTAAGTTGATTGTCTTGTAAGCTGTAGAGGAGCCCATCCTGTAACTTTAAAGGAAAAAGTTTCAAATGGTCTCGTGGATGTATTTACCTACGAGTATACAAGAAGCAAACATTGCATTAATATTTATCCATAAAAATAGTAAATGAAATATACATAGAAGAAGAAGGAAAGAGATTTGCAGAATAGTTACCTGAAAGAAATATATAAACCAAGTACTTTGGTTAATCATCTGCGAAACAAATAACTATATATTAGTAAATGGCGATTTTTACATCCTCGACCAATATTGGAAAAAAAATATAAACCATTTGAGTATAAATTTAAGGTACATTAGAATTTAAAACCCTTTAAACACCTTTTCACAGATCAAAGAAGAATGAATATATTTGGAATGAACACACACACACACACACACACACACACACACACACACACATGTAAACACCAATTTAGGGTTAAAACCATAAGGAATTATAACATAACTCCCTTTATAACCTCATTATCATACAAAACATTTTATGGCCTAGCCGAAGAAACTGCTTAAATGGTTGTGGTGGTAACCTTAATGAAACATGTTTACAATTCTACTAATAGTTATGTAGAGTTAGGTTTTCGAGCATGAAACCCTAGCCATGATTATTAATGGAGGAAAATTCAATGAATAACATTTGAGCCAAAGGATAGGAGGAATACACAATACCTATACAAGAGAAGAAAATTTCCAGGTATTGGAACTTGGCCAAGAAAATTTTCTATAAGAGAAAATTATAATACCATAAGTCAAATTAGCTAGAGAAACCTTACGACCCTACAAAGAACAATTAGGGTTTTTTTTAATAGACTAGATAGGAAAAAGAAAAAACATATGAAAAAATTAAGGATAGGGTTTGAACTATTACCTAAGCAAGCTCGAATATTGCTCTATTTGCTCTATTTATGTTATAACAGACTAGGCCAACTCCTCCTTTTTCAAGTATCTCATTCTCTTTCTTTTGAGTATGGCCAAATATGGAGTATTTTGGTCATGAACTTGTGTCTTTTAGTCGGGGCCTGACTCCCAATGATTTTTAGGTCACTATCATGATTGTTTTTTTGCTCCTCCTCTAGCTATTTCAACTTTGTTGGTGCTTTTAGTGTTGTAGAATTTGTTCCTACTGTGGATGCTTAAGGTGTTGCAACACATGCTTCTTTTGGAATCTCAAACATTGTTTTCTCTAGTGTTGTAGCAACTACTCCTTTTTGGGTTACAATTAATGCTTCATCTAGGAGTGCCTCTAGATATTCTATCCTCACAAGTTTTTCCCAGGTTCAAATTTCCTAGTGGAGCATATGCACTACCAATAACTTGATGAGATAGTGGTGCAAAAGGAATTTTTTGGGCCGAATTGCATTATAGATGTTGGTAGCCATTTGTTGCACTGTTTTCCATAGGAAGAAGGGCATATTGAATAGCCTATGATGTGTTAAGTTTATAACAACTTCAAATGGTGCTAGGAGATGATTGCATTGTGTCCCTTATATGTAAAATGCTAAATCAACCCAGGGTTTTGGAAAGGATTTTTTGTCAAAGTTGTTACCCTTCTTTTCCAGGAATTTATTTGCCTCCAGAAATTATTCCATCAACTTTGGTCATAGCTTCTTCTAGGAGTACTATCGTTCTTCCACTTGCAACAACTATGACATAATGGCCATGGTCTCCTCATTCACTAGAATTGGAATCTTCCCTACTATTGTTGTGTCATTATCTAAATTTAGAGCAAACTAAAGTGCAACATTATCATCAAACCCTTGTAGCCTTTATAGGTAATCAAAACCCACCCTACTACCTAGAATATGGCCCAAATTTGATCATAGGCTTGGAGAAGGAAGGTCTCAGAGGCCTTTCTATATATCAACAAACCACCCATAATGCTTGCTCAAAACTCAGGGAGTCTATCGATTGTTGCAGATGAATAATCTATTGGGGAGGTGATGGTTTCCAGTTAAGGTAGTATACTTATGAGATAATAGAAAGGATCATGTCATAGGGTGTAGTGGTGCTGGAGTGATATAGAGGTTAATGGAGAATGATGCATGCAATCATGTCAAGGTAAATGTGGTTATGCCACATTAATATCAAACACTATGTAAGGAAAATTGTACCCTTTCAATGCTTACCATGAGTTGGCACTCTAGTTCAAGTCATTGGTGGTAGGCATGTCATCTCCCATATTATTTCATGATTTCGAAAATAGAACCAAGAGTGGGCTAAAGATATTTTTGGTAATGTCGTTGAAGTAGAAGGTGTTGCAACGATTGCTCTAAATTGATGTTGTAAAAACTAGCATTAAAAGGTGTCACAGCAATTAACATTATATCAGATCAATCAAAAGGCATTGCAACAATAGTTCTGAATGGTGCTACAATATGGCCATTGTATTAACTCAGCGTAAAGGTGTTGTAACAATTGTGTTGTAGAAACTAATGTTGGTTTTGTTTTGCGGAAGGTGTTGCAGAATAATGTTGCATTGGTTTTGAAACTACACATGTCGGTGTTGTAGCAATAATGTTGTAGCCATAGTGTTGTCCGTTTATCTACATCATGAGAAATTATAGAGTGTTTATTAACAAAAATAGAAAAAATGTAAAGAACTTGCAAATCTCATGATGATTTATTTTTCAACTTTTTCTTTTTTTTGAATAGGAAACTAGAAATGGATCACCCTATGGGGATTTATCCTATATAAACAATATCTAAATCATTTTTGGGCCATTTTCATTGGTATTTCTTAAAATTGATTCTTTGATGGGGTTTTTTAATATAGTTGAAGCCTGTTCCAATTTTCCATCAGTGGAGTCCTTTCCTCATCAATGATATGAAGATTAATGGACCCATTGTCATATATGGTGCCAATCTTATATGACCCAAGCCAATTGATAAAAAAATTTCCTCTGAGGTACTTAATTATCAAGTTAAACAACAAGGCATAGTAAAATTTAAATATTTTCCTCTTTACAAACTTTTCATGCCACCAAGCTCTCTATTGTTGGATAATATCTACCTGATGTAGAGTAGATTGGCGAATTTCATGACGAAATGCTCTATACATATGTTCTCATAGCTATGGTAGGCTTGAAGGGCTCTCTCTTTGCTAATATTTTCATAAGTTGCAAAGCTAATTATATGGTTATGTATGTTTCTTGTTGTGCCTTAACTAATCTATAACATTGTGTTATGTCAATTATCTAATATGTTATGAATATCATGGGTCTTTGACATATTAAGATTGTGAACTAAATTTCATAATAAAGGGTTATGGAAGGTGTTGTGTAATGTATGGTAGATCAATAGACCTAATGTGGTTTGTTAAGGACCTAGTTTGTAGTTCGGTATGATGTTGTTGTAAAATTGAACTTACAAAGAAGTATTAACTATAACTTAATTTGACGTAGTGTTTGGTAGTAGCCATGTTAGTAGACATATGGAATGTATTTTGGTTATGCATAACATTTAGAATTTTTAATGATTAGATAAGGGTCTTGACCCTCTAAAACGAGTTTTCTAGGCAATGCCCTGTTTCAAGGAAAACTCTAGCCAAGTCCCTTGAATTCTTAGATTTTATAAGTCTAAGCATGGTAGAAGTTGGAACTTGTATCTAGGGTCAGATGGGTTATTGGCAAGATAATGTATTAAGGAAATATGCCTTTTTAGGCCTTTGTTGTCAAATGCATCCAGATATGCAGAAAAGGTGGATGTACTTAAGTATGTGGATACATCTAGGAAATCCATAAGTCCATCTAGTTAGGCCTTGTGCATTTTGGGGAATGCATCAAATTTGAAATAATCTTGATATCTCATGGGAAAGGCAAGTAAGTGTTAATATATAGTGAGGGCCTCACTTAGGCAGAGCTTGATGTTATATTGTTTGGCAAGTAAATTTTGCATCTTGACGATCCCGATGTTTGCGCATGGCACATACATTTGCAACATTGGATTTCTATGGAGATGGATGTCTATATTGGTTTGTGAGTAATACAAGTTTGGAAGGAGTAGAAATTATCTAGAGTGGGATCTATTTGGGGAATTATAAGCATGAGGATCGATTAATTTGATAGTGGAGTTTCTATCTGGGTCATTTGAGGTTAAGGCATGGTGCAAGTTCGCAAAAACTATGGATCGTGGGTTAGGAATCAATATACTTATGGAGTCATGCTAGATCCAGAAGTCTGGGTATCTAGGGGTGTGCCAATGTGCAAATTCAGGTGCACCCAAATTTCCCCCAAATCTAGATATAATGTGAAATTGTTGAATTACATGAAGGGTCAGATCTGTGAGTGACATGGACTATTTAGGGTGACATGAAGGACCACTCGGGTCACACATGCACGCCACATGGATTACCTTGATGATGTTGAAATATTTATTTGGTTAAAACTTAAAATGGAATAACTTTTAATCTGGGAGTTATATTGAGGTAATATTTATATTGTTGAAATGCTCTTAATGAGCTTAACATGATGGTGGTTATTATTTTTGGTATTTACAAATTTGGAAACAGAATATTTTTGTAACCATGTTTTCATAATAGACCTTGAGGGCCAGGTTAATCATAAAGTAACACTTTCCACAACCCAAGGGAGTACAAGGGGGTGGGGTGGAGCATTAAATAGTGTTATCATAGGATGGTTCAAAACTTGATTTGGATGTGCTCAGGGATAAATGGAATGAAAAGCTAAGGTCCAACATTAGACCTAAAGAGACTCACACATAGATGATTAAAATGTATATATATATATTATATATATAATATATATATATCTATATATATATATATATATATATATATATTATATATATATATATATATTATATATATATTTATATATATGTTGACCTTTAAATTTGCAGATGTCATGGTCGCTTGCCTTGGTAAAATGTTGATTTGAAACTTGGTGATTGATATGGTTGTAAATATGCTGATATGCCCTAATTAATTCTTGGAACATGTGATAGCCATGGGCTCTAGATATGTGAACAATGGTAGATCAAATGCTCCAAGTTAGTATGCTTAGTGTTAGTATGTGATATCCCATAACTTGATGTTTTTATGTAATTAATTGTGTATATGTGTGTGTTTCCTTTTTGAATGTTTAAGTCTAAAAAGCATATGAATAATTTAATTATTGGTAATTTATTACTGATAATGATTGATTATAAATCTATAATTATGATGTTTTGTTTTTATAAATAAAGAAATCTGGAAAAATAATTTTGGAGTACATGTGGCTGAAAGAGTTGAGGCTGCAAAATTATTGGTGAATATTAACTACCCATCAATAAGTCCTAGGAATCTAATATGTATTATTAGGTTTATTGAGAATTTATGGAATTGACCAATTAATTGTTTTCCAAAAAGACAAGAGGTTGTCTTTGGGAGTGGGAAACAAAAGCTCATTAATGAGCTAGTAACTGCTTGCCACTTGTTGGTGAGGTGGAGGTAGTTACCAACCACCAAAAGAGTGGTAGATGGCTAATGGATAAGAAAAGAAAAATATATATTTTTGTCTTTTTGCTGGAGAAAATACTCAAGTTGTCTAGCAGATAAACTGTGAGAATAACAAGTGAACAAGAAAACAACAATAATTTGTATGTTATGCTTGGGGGATATTGGTTGGTTGCAATATCAAGGTTTGGAAGAGCCAAATACTTAGATATTAATTTTCTAGACTCATGAATTCAAGTTGGTGTTCTTGCCTACAATGTTTATTTCTCTAAAAAGAAAACAATTAGCTATGTTTTCAATTATAATTTTGTACCATGGAAAAGAAAAAAATCAACTATGTTTTCATTTATAATTACGTATAGTAAGAAAAAAAATAATCAACTACAACTTCATTTATAAATTATGTACAATGAAAAATAAAAGAAGTACCTAGGTTTTCATTTATAAATCTTGTATAGTGAAAAAGAAAAGAATTAATTATGTTTTTATTTTATAATTTTGCATATTAGAAAGAAAGAGTTATGGGAATACTTTTATTTATAAGGTTGTACAAAGTATTGTAAAATAATGAAACCAAACATTACGTTGAACAAAGAAATAAATTATCGAATAGATATCTCCTATTCTAGTATTCGTTATGAATAAATTTGCTATGTAGGAAGGGAACTATTGAAGGTGACAAGAATCTATATATATACACCAAGCATTGGTCATGTAGAAAGGAATTCTCTATTTGTATAATAGATTATATATTCAAATATAATTATATTTAATTATACAGATATGTAAATATATGTATATGTGAACCGTATAACAATTCTTTAAAAGGTACACAAGAAGAAAAATGACCATAAGAGTATTTTTAGATTCCCGGAATAAATAACGAATAGCTTTATTTCTGAAATTTAATCGGTAATGATATTATTGAAACAATAAAGTAACCATATTCCACACTATATAATTTTGTGACAAAGTCAAGTATGGAACGAAAGACCAAAATATTGGAAAACATAGGTAAATACATAGTACTTTAGTTTTATAACTAAATTTCTGATTCCAAAAAATTAATTTTAACATGTAGAAAATGTGTAAACAGAAAGATATCGTAGGACTAATCGACAAATGGTATGAGTATAATTAATAGGAAAAATCAAAGGTTACATAAGTACTTAAGTCTATTTTATAAATAGAACTAGAGTTCGGTAAATGCAAGTCCTTATACAAATATCCTTTTATAAATTATGTGAGAGTTGTGTGTGATCTCAAGAGACACACACATATATGGACAAATAAATTATAACATTTAAAGGTTTTATTTATAATGAAAGAAAATGATACCATTACAAAAATAGGTATTAAGCATTTTAACGGAAGAATCACATGTGTTTGAATATCTCTGTGGTGATGATCTTGATGTTGTGATGTCGGAAATTGCTTCACAATAGACATTTTTATTGTTGACATTTTGAGTCTATACCAATGCTTATGGTTTATATTGTTATTATTCAATGGTTATCTTAAAATTCTTAAGTTATTAAATGTTAATGATATTAATTAAAGAGTAGAAGAGAGTTGAGGTGCAATATGATAAGGTTAAGGAAAGTGGATTAGTCATGGTCGTTCGAGCTATGGCATTGTGTGAGCAGGGGGATCCAACTCCTGCTTATCTCTATCCCTCCATCTCTGTTGAGATTGTTGGGATGCTTCATGATATCCAAAGCTTCACACATCTTCCTTTTATAATAATGGTTTTCCTCAAGATTATTTCCATGTCTTCTAGGCATACATATTGACTAATATTTGAAGAATATCCAGCAAGTGTTGAGGTTCTAATTCTTTCCTTCCTGGTATCTACTCCATGTTCCTTAAGTATGATTCTGAAGGATCTTCCTATCTCTCCAATGTAACATTTACCACACAAACACTTGATTTTATAAACGCCTTTTTGTTGGAGGTGATTCTAACCATGTTTTACTGATCTCATCTTTTGTTGGATAGTATTCAAGGGTTTAAATGAGGTTGGTATGTCTTTCTTTCTTAGCACACTGGATAATTTATCAGTAACACCCTAGATATATGGGAGATATGCCTTTCCACTTAGGGCTTGGGAGCTAGATGAGGGAGGTCTAGTTGTGGCTTTGGATTTGGCTCTTTTAATGGATTTATTGATGTATCTACTCTTGTAGCCAATGTTTAAGAAAAAAAATTAGATACCTAATTTCTTCATCCACATGGTCTTTTTCTAATATTCTTAATGCTCTGGTGAAGAGCATGTTGAGCACCCCCATCTTCTGGACTGGATGGTGATGTAAATCAACATGGAGGTAGTTATCTATGTAAGCCCTCTTTTTGTATACCTTTTTCCCTAACAATCAATCTCTTTTTCCTAGAAGAATAATATCAAGGAACATAATCGAGTTGTTATCCTCAGTCTCCATTGTAAATTTATGTTATAAAGTGTAGCAAGAAAGGTTCAATTTGACTTTAGCCTTAGTCAAATTGAGTAAATCAAATTTCCACATCTGTAGGACAACTTGGAGGTAGTTAACTAGTGTGAAATAACTCTTGTAAGTCAGTTAACTCAGCAAATTCAAGTTATAGGCTTGGAGTTCAGTCATGCATGTGTTGATTTCTAAATTTTAGCAATCTAGTTTAGTTATTTTCAGTTGTATTTAGTTAATTAACCTATAACTACTAATAGAGTTAGTTGAAGGTAAGTTGAGAAGTGAGACGATAATATAACTCCGAGATATGTTAGTTAACTAATCAATCAACCCAAAATAGCTCATGCATGCATGCAATTAGAATTCCTTAGTTGGAGTGCAGGAATTAAGGCTAATATAAAATTATTTGTATATTAGTGGAGTGTACAAAATTTTGCATGCAAGCAGTTGATCATCCTTGGGAATTGCACAAGAAAATAGGAGGAAATTCCTATATTTTAGGAGCCGATTTCCTCAAGGATTGTGAAAGGAAATATGAGGTTGATAGAGGAATAAAGTGGGTAAGTGTTGGCCAGAGGTCCTGACTCAGTAGAGAGAACAATTATTCTTTTACAAGTTGTGCATAGAGTTGGAGCATGCAATTGTAATAGTTTTTCTATTCAATTGGTTAATGCAAAGAGGCCTAAGGGGTTTTTCCCAGTTGAGTTCCCCTAGAAATCATTGTGTACTTATGGTTTTTCTTATTGCATGTTTATGCATGTTTTTCTAAATTGTGATATCCTTTCTGCAAATTAGTAGAGTAGAATTGGGTCTCTTGTTTTCAGTTCAAAATGTTCAGCAGTTGCAATTTCTATCAAATTTCTACAATTTAATGTCATCAAAAATGTTGTTAAGGTGGTTTAGGAAGTTGTTCAATTTAGTGTCCCCATGTGGCCAGTTCACACTCATGTCATTAACGAACCTTATTCAATATTTGGGTTTAAGAGGGTAGGTTTCCAAGGCTTTCTTCTCAAATTTCTCCATGAAAAGGTTGGATACTATGGGGGATAATGGAGAACCCATAGCCACCATAATGGTTTTTTTGAAGTACTCACCGTGGAAGGTAATGAATGTAGAACGAAGATAAACCTCGGCAAGTTTGGCAATCTATGGGTCTGTTACCTCATTTACTACTAGGAGAGCTTCTTCTAATATTATTTTTGTGAATATTTGAGTTACACCGAAGCTCACAATCTTGTCTTCAATATCTAGCCTTTTTGTTTTGATGAGATCCACATAATGGTTTGAGTCTTTAATGTAGGAATCAAATTTTCCCACTAGTGGGGCTAGGGTTTTAGCTACATATTTTACTAATCCATATGTGGGTGATCCAATTATCTTTACTATAGGTCTTAGGAAAGAACCATTCTTGTGTATTTTAAGATAACAATTGAATAATAAAAATAAAAACTATAATCATCACTAACATCATTAACATAACTTAGGGTCTTGGTTTAGACTTGAAACATCAATAATACAAATTTCTATTGTGGAGAAATTTATGAAATCACAACATCAATATGATCACCACATAAATCTTCAAACTCTAATTAGTTCCTTGTATGGAAGGGAAATATTGCTTGAGGTTCATACACTCGCGAAAATCAAGGTGAAGATAGAGAGGAGAGCAATCAATCTACTATTTCTGAAGCATTGTCAGGATTTTGATCTCACACCTCCCTTTTCTAACATAAAACATAAATTTGTATTTCCAATAATAGGGAATTCACACGCTTAAGAAAAACACTAATTCGAAGCGAGATCAAGAAAACAAGATATACACTAGACCAAATATCAAGCAATGCATATAGAAAACACCTTGAATTGGAACAACTAATCCAAAATGACTTATGGATCAATTCATGCCATAACAACTTTGAAAGTAGAAAGGGAGGGATGCACTACCAAGAACAAACAAGAAAAGAAGATTAGCTTACTAGAGGCACATGTGAGAAGCTAACTAGAAAGAGGATATGCTAACAAGACAAAGAATGATTTTGAAAGACATCAAGAAATAAGAAACAAATTCCAGTTAGAAAACGATTTTGAAAATAATGCAAATCTAGAAATAAAGGAAACATATAGCAACATAGAATTAGATATATCTAGTTGGTGTAGTGCTGCAAAAGGTATCAAAATTGTGTTCGACAGTGACATTTGAAACCACAGTCTAGATTCAAATTAATTGAGTATTAATCATTAAATTTTGGGGTTAATAAATCCGACCACCAGGCAACAGATGGACAAATGGTTAACAACGCTCCTAATGAGGATAACACAAAGAGTAACAATTATATTCTAGGTGCATTGAACAACATTACAAATATACACATGAAAATGAATCACGACATGGGGAGGGTAGTGAACAATTGTGATAACATGACAATGAACTACCATCTCAATGAGAATCAAGTTTCATTAATAACTTCAGAGGAAAAAGAAGAAGGCACATCAAACAAAAACACAAACTATCTCTTTAATAATAAAAAGGAGAAACGTGATGTTAGAAAGGTCTTGGAATACACTCTGAGCACCAAAAATACCTCACAAAAGGATGATAAGAATGGGAGTACACACAACACAACACACATCTCTAATGATAGTAGAAACAAAAAAGTAGTCAACATATCCTCCTATGAATTGAACAAGGATGAATTAGAGGTCTTAAACGAAGGATTTAACTATGCAATAGCCCCTAAATACATACCAATAGAGGAGATTATATGTAACCTGGAGGATGGGATTCAAAGTCCAAGGGATGATGAAAAGGAACAAATAAGACAGGATTGTGCAGTCATCTTGAGAAAAGAAAAACCCCAAAGAATAATCTAACTAGAGACCCATTACTAGCTCTCAAAAGCATAAGAAACAATGAGGACATTGTTATTCTAAAAGCTGACAAAGGAGAAGCCAATATTGTAATCAACAAGGAGGATTATGTCATGAAAATGAGCGACCACTTTTATAGTAGAGGTAGCTACAAAAAACTGAAATACAACCCTATTTCTTCTATTATCAAGGAGGTCAAGAAAGACATCAAGGATTCCAAACTTGACGAAGGATTAAAGAAGCATCTTTTACCTAGTAGTGAGATTACCCCAAGGATTTATGGTGCTCCAAAAATACATAAGAATGGTTCTCCACCAAGACCTATAGTAAACAAAATTGGACCACACACATATGGATTAACAAAATATGTAGCTAACACCCTAGCCCCACTAGTTGGAAAAATTTATTCCTACATTAAAGAAACAAACCATTATTTGGAGCTCATCAAAATAAAAAGGCTAGATCTAGAAGAAAAGATTATGAGATTTTGTGTAACTCAACTATTCACACAAATAACATTAGAAGAAGCTATCAAGGTAGTAAATGAGATAACAAACCCAAAGACTGCTAAAATTGCTAAGGTTTGTCTTCATTCTATGTTCTTTACCTTCCAAGGTGAGTACTTTGAATAGACCACTAGGATGGCTATTGGGTCTCCATTATCCCCCATACTAGCCAACCTTTTCATGGAGAAATTTGAGAACGAATCCTTGGAAACCTACCCTCTTAAACCCAATTATTTGATAAGTTTCATTGGTGACATGAGTGTGAACTGGTGGCATGGGGACATCGATCCAAACAACTTCCTAAACCATCTTCAAAGAAAAAAATTGATGACATTAAATTTATAATGGAGAATGGGGATAAAAATTGCATCTCATTCCTTGGTATTCTTCTTCTAAGAAAAAGACATGGATCATTAGGGCACAAAGTATAAAAAAGGAAGGCTCACATAGGTAACTATCTCCATGCTGATTCACATCACCATCTGTCCCAGAAGATGGGGGTTCTCAACATGCTCTTTTCCATAGCATTAAGGATATCAGACAAAGAACATGTGGATGAAGAAATTGAGTATCTAAGAATTGTTTTCTTAAAAAATGGCTACAAGAGAAAAGACATCAATAAAGCCATCAAAAAACCCAAATTTGGAGCCACAACTAGACCCCCCTCACATAGCTCCCAAGCCCTAAGTGGAAAGGCATATCTCCCATACATCTAGGGTATTACTAATATATTAGTAATGATGCTAAGAAATAAATGCATACCAACCTTGTTTATACCCTTGAACACTATCCAACAAAAGATGAGATCAGTAAAAGATGGCCTGGATTACCTCCAACAAAAACACATTTACAAAATCAAGTGTTCGTGTGGTAATGTTACATTGGAGAGACAGGATGATCCTTTAGAATTAGACTTAAGGAATATGGAGTAGATATCAAGAAGGAAAGAATTAGATCCTCAACACTTGCTAAACATTCTTCAAAGAATAGTCACCACGCATATCTGAAAGACATGGAAATAATATCTGAGGAGAACCATTATTATAAAAGGAAGATGCGTGAATCTCTAGAAATCATGAAGCATCCCAACAATCTCAACATAGATGGAGGGATAGAGGTAAGCAGGAGTTGTATCCCCCTTCTCACACAAGGCCTGAGCAACAACAATTGTGACTAATCCACTTTCCTTAACCTTATCTTACTGCACCTAATCCCTCTTCTATTCCTTAATTAATATCATTAAAAATAATAATTAAAAATTTTGAGATAAGTAATTGATAATAACAATAAAACTAAAAAGCATCACTAACATCATCAAACATAAATTTGGAATTAATTAATATATATATATATATATATTTATTATAATATTATATTATATATATATATATATATATATGTATTATATTTAATACAACTATATTTTACCCAGTTAATATTTTTATTTTTGATTTTAAACTTGAAATGGGTCAACCAATCTCATAATAGCACACTCTCTCTCCTATTTGTATTATTACGTGATCCATTCTCTTCTCTTGACTTTTATCATGACGATGGGTCTTGGTTTAGACTTGAAGGAGCAATCTTCGATATCACAACATTATGTTGTAGAAATATTTCCCAAAGATTATTCGTAAACATCAAAACAAAACTTGGAGCAATGTCCTTGATGTACCTGATTGGAACTTAAAGAAATTTAAAGGAAATGAAAAAAAAATTAATAAACAATAAATAGAGTGTTACAAAAAATACAATAAAAGAATGGAAAAAGGAATTTCCCTCCTAAATACCTTCAATCAAATTTGGCTTGTAAAAATTCCATAACAACTGCAAAGAAAACAAATAAATGAATAGAAATAAAATAATTTGATTGAAGTTAATCAAATGTACATAATATACATTTAAAAATAGAGACATTCATTTATAAAACCCTGATGTATAAATATCTTCAATATTTATTTTAAGTGCACAAAAATAAAAAGGATAAATTGGAACTCCAATTGATAATACCTTATAAGATTTGTATTATGTATTATACTCAATAATTTCACATCTATTAATAAAATTCACACTTAGTGCAAAGTGTAAGGATGAAGTCTGTATATGGGTATAATAAGTCCATAGTCATATTAAAATTATAAACTCAAGAAATGACAGAGACAATATCTTTATGAACTTATAACCAACTTCAAGGAACAGAGTGGAAGTCTATCAACATTATATTACACTCAAGATTTGGGAAAACCTCAACATAAAATCAACCTAGTAACAAAATGACCTTTTTGAACCTTTGAACTTAAACAAAAACAACGAATGAAAAATAAAGATTAAACCTCAAATGGGTCTACAAAAATAACGATGGCTAATAGAAGGAAAGGTAACATAAGGTTTGAAATTTTTTGTTTAAAGAAAAAATGTCACACAATTTACTTGTAAGAATAGACTATTGGTTGACTGAAGAAGTGAGGAATAAAAACTCGAGAACCCTAGTGTTTTCCTCAATGAAAAACATACTCTAAAAGGGGAAGTTTGTAAACAAGTTTCCAAACCTCCGTTGATTAGAAACCCAAGTCTACAATAGAGAAATCACAAAAGTGAACAATAATTAGGATAAAATAAGCACAAAGATTCACATGAAGGATATTGACATTCAAAAGTAGAGTAATTGTTTGGTTTTGCAATGATAAATCACTAGTAAACATTTGTATGACCAACAACCAATTACTGTGAAGCAAACCCTCACTAGGAGAACGTGTAAAATTTGCAAGAAGCCATCTAAAAGGAATAAAACACAATAAAATTAGCTCATAAGTGGAATTAAATTGTAACAGTTTCATCAAATAATAGTATGAAAATGAAGAAAACTCATATAGCAAAAATGTATTTACCTTTGGTGAAAACTAAAGCTTTGAATGCAATGTATAAGTAACAATTCAAAGGATTTAACAACTTTGTGGATGGCATAAACACACTTCAAATGCTTCCATGGTAGAGGGTTTACAGGAGAACGAAATTTGCAGAGTAAAAGGCTACTTAGCGTAGTGAGAGAAGTGAATGAACTGAAAAAGCTACCGTGATAGTCATTTTTTCACAAGGAAACCCTAGTATCATTATCATCATCGATTGAACACAATCGCATTACAACTATTGATTTGGTAGGTTATAAATACCTTAGTGGAGGTGCTAATAATCCAACCTATGTACACATAGAAGGCTCTAGAGAATGTTAAACATAGTTTGTTATACATCATAGTTAATTTGATGTCAGGAGATAAGGATTAATATACCACATTTGAAAAATAGATGCAAAATGAATGCATTAATATAGATCTACACAATGTATTATATAATGAAAAAGGTTATACATATATGGTATATGTGATATATGTTAAATACTCTTGTGAGGTTAAGACATTAATGTTGTAATGAAGAACTAAAATCAATGCTGAGGATTATATGTTTATAACCCTAGTATAAGTAAACATGCATAAATAAAGTATGATGGTTGTTAATAAATCCAAACATTTCTAACCACTATACATCATCAAGGTTTAAAATACAAGTTTTATATGATTTTAGAAGTGGTAGATTAAACTCAGATAAATATGCTAAGATAAAAGAAAAGAATATCATGATAAGTGAAATTAATATTTCCTTTTAGAATAAAATGCTCAACGAAGAAGAGAGACGAAGGAATTTGATTCTAAAAGATAATTTCATGTCCTTGGGGAAGAGAATCAGGTGAAGGTAAGAATACAACATTAGGAAGGTTTCTACTATTGATTCAGAAAGAAGCATATCGATAGTAGATATTTCATCGAAGGGAATGAATACAAGAGATAGAAATGTATGAAATCTTCACAATTAATTATTCTTTAAAAAACAATTGCATTGTAAATGAGGTATATTACATAACATGACAAAGTAATACAAGTCAATTTTTTTGTGCTTAAAATAACTAACAACTATATATGTGTGCCAACACATAAGAACACCCAATTGTAGCAAGGAATAAAATGGATGGACAACGGTATGGTATAACACAACATGGACGAAATCCACCATGAGAAACAAGGGGAAAGTTCCCCTAATAGAACAAAATCCTTCAGGAACTTAAAGGTTGAGTTAAAGAGTTGCAAAGTAGAAAATGAAACACTCATTACAAGGCAAAATGAATAGGAAAAGTTAAACAATATACTGCTACAACACATATCATACATGCAAGGGTTGTTGCAATATGAATAAACTATGGAGATATAGAATAATGCCATGCAAAAAAGACTACAAGAAACCTCGTAAGATTGGAGCGAAAATAAATCCATTCCCATGTTGGAACTACAAAGAAGCACATTTGAGGAGAGGCAAACATTAAAAAAAAACAAAGGAAGAAAATATCATGCAAACTCTAGACACTTGAACCAACAACCTATAATTTATAAAGAGATGAGGGAGCATTCCTTAAAGTTCTCTAAAATGATGAAAATTTCCTCCTTGAACTACTTAGATGGATATTGGAACTTTGTTGTTATAAACTTTGGGAAGGACTCCGACAAAAAAAATTGTGCATATGATGGTGATGGACACACTCAACACTATAACTCAAGAGACTGAGTTTGTTTTCAACTAATGAATGATTAGTGGAGGGGATTTTTTGTGTTTCTTTGTTTTTAATTGTTAGATACATGCTTTTTTTTTTAGCATGGCCATGCTACTTTGTGTTGTTATTGTGGTATTTCTCTATTTTTCATTATTTATTCTTACATTCATTATTAGTCTTGATTTGATTGTTGGGTTTGAGAAAACAAAAGTAAAGAAGTTCATGAAGGAGAGCTAAATAAAAACCAACCAGAAGTGTAAGACTCTAGCTAAACCTTATGCATAAGATAAATGAAAGTAGATGACAATAGGAGATAACATAACAACTGCATGGACCTAGTTGGGTTAACATGAAAAAATTGTATAGTGATATGACAAATATGAAAATATCATAAGAAAGGAGTTTCCTTAACAAAAAATTATGCATGGTTTATATATATGAGAAAGATGAGAAAATGAGATAGAGCTATATTGTTGATATTTAGTTGAGAACCATCATAGTAGGAGGAGGATTAGTATGTTCACTATGATGGTATACTATTTACTATGCTTTGATCCATACAGTGAATTTATTTAATGGATCCCATGCCACATGGAATACCCATTGGGCTAGTGCACAAGAATGACCTATTGTACTTTTAACATTTGTTTTGTGAATGAATGAAAATAATAAAGGCTGGAAATTGACTATGAAATTAATAGCATATGAACGGCATAGAATGTGTACATTTACGCCACATGCTTTAAAATTAATGTGCATGGGCTTGGGAGCATGGATTAGGGCATGTTTGAATTAAATACAAATGAAAATTCATCTATTTAGTTTTTCATTAAAATCTTTAAATAGTTGAATCGATAAATTATGACTATTGTGAGGCTGACACCATTTCAGGAACTATTGAATATTGCAAAAGTGTGAATGTTACCAACTAGATGGACCCTTCAAAAAGGGTTCAACTAAAAGAATTGATAATGACATCCAAGTAAATAAGACAAGAAGTAATCTAAGGTAAAAAGGGTGAAGGAAATTAGTTGTGTAAGAATTCCTTTAAGTGAATTTGAAGAACTATTCTTTCAAACTAATGTATGCTTTGTATGGAACAAGAAATGGTATGGTTAAGGTAGGTAGGCTTCAACCTGAAAAGATTGCAATAACTTTTTAATGCATGCTATGTGAAATGGAGGACTAAATTTCTCATGAATTTAAAGACAAACATTTATCATTTCTGACTCATTGGTATGATGGAATAAATGTTTGATTTCATTTTGAAATTCTCGGAATCAATGTGATGGAGAACTAAATTTCTTGTGAATTTAAAGATAAACATTTCTCATTTTTGACTCATTGGTATGATGGAATAATTATTTGATTTCATTTTGAAATGCTTGGAATCAATGCGATGCATATGTGTAGTGTAATGAAAATATCATTCCAATTTATTTAAATTTAGTTAGAGTGATATAATTAGTATGAGTATAATAATTCTAAGGTCACATTAGCCTATTGTGAATTTTTGAAATAAACAAATTGCATATATATAAGCATTGAAAAATATTGGCTAATTGAAAGGTTAGGTTGCAAGAAAAGTGTTGGAATGGGGTGTGAGACCAAATCTAGAATGATATATTAACACCACCTATAAAGGAGCCCAACAACATGACTAAAAGTATGATGCTTGTGAGATTTGACTTCTGAATGAAGCAAATCTAGGAAATTAAAATTTATGTTTTGAAATTTCTGAGTATATCTCGTGGAAAACTAAATGTTGTGACACGTGTGGAACAATGGAGTTTAGAGCTCAGGAAGAATACAGTCATGATGACATTGTAGCATGTGGCAGTTTGTTTATCTCATGGGAGAAAGTCATAATTGATACCTTGACTATAAGAATCCATGAGTAGTGCAGTGGAGTATGCCATACTATTACTTGGCCACAATACCCCATGCACATATCATTAGGGGATTCTAGACCACTACTTGTTTGTAATACTATAATGATCGCCCTGTGTAGGAAATCCCTTGGATAGGTAGACTACAAATAATGAGGGTTTCATGGGCCTAGAAGGGTGAGTGACTAATGGGGGCCCACATAGGAAAACCATTGGATAGGTAGACTACCCATAATGGGAGTTTCCTGGACCAATAATGGTGAGTAGTTGATCGGATTTCACGCAGTATAACCCTTGGATGGGTAGAATACCCAAAATTAGGGTTGCTTGGGCATAGAGGAGTGAGAAGATGGTACAAGAAGAAATATGCCCATGATCATTAGGATGTGAGACAGAGGGGGCTTATTTGGGGCCATATAAAAAGAATGACTAGAGAAGTATATCTTCCACTAAGTGCTTCCCTTGGTGGTGAAAGACTCAGCGAGTTGGACTTGAAGATGGAGCTATACAAAAATACTACATGGAGCAATATATCCACAACTGAGTGCTTCCCTTGGTTGTGAAACTACTTAGTGAGTTGGACTTGAAGATGGATATGTACAAGAAGACTACATAGAGTAGTGTAACCGCAACTGGGTGCTTGCTCAGCTGATAAGCCACTGAATGAGGTGGACTTAAAGATGGATTTGGATAAACACTACATGGAGCTATGTAACAATGAGTATTTGATTTTTCTATAAAATCACTTAGTTATTTTGAGCCAAAGGAAGGAGTAAACATAAAGTATCAATTACTATATTGAAGATTTACCTATAAACTCCCAGACCAATAATGGTGGTAGTTGATGGGATCCCACACAGTATAACCCTTGGATGGGTAGAATACCCAAAATTAGGGTTGCTTGGGCCTAGAGGAGTGAGAAGATGGTACAAGAAGAAATATGCCCATGATCATTGGGATGTGAGATAGAGGGGGCTTATTTGGGGCCATATAAAAAGAATGACTAGAGAAGTATATCTTCCACTGAGTGCTTCCCTTGGTAGTGAAAGACTCAGCGAGTTGGACTTGAGGATGGAGCTATACAAAAATACTACATGGAGCAATATATCCACAACTGAGTGCTTCCCTTGGTTGTGAAACTGCTTAGTGAGTTGGACTTGAAGATGGAGATGTACAAGAAGACTACATAGAGTAATGTAACCACAATTGGGTGCTTTCTCAGCTAATAAACCACTGAATGAGGTGGACTTAAAGACGGATTTGGATAAAGACTACATGGAGCTATGTAACAATGAGTATTTGATTTTTCTATAAAATCACTTAGTTATTTTGAGCCAAAGGAGGGAGGAGTAAACATAATGATAAGTATCAATTACTATATTGAAGAATTTATCTATTGAAGTTATGGTTTGAATTAATTTTAAATTTTATGGAACCAAATAAAGAAATTGTTGATGAAAGTGTGGTTTAATTTGATTTAAATTTTTTATGATTAATATGATAAGACTCATGTGATTATGATATAGGTGAGCTACTGAATTTTCTAACATAAATATACGAGGTTGAATACCATGCAAAAATACCAAATTAATACTACTAGAATGTGTAGCAACAACATAATGGAGTTGAAGACCTTCGGGATTAGGCCATTTTAGTGACACTAAAACCCTATGATATCCACTGATCACCATGAGGTATGCCATGAAAAATGTGTTGTGATATTAATGAAAGGTAGAGGAATGCCTTGGCTATGAAGACTCTTCCTATGTGAGCAAAAATTTTCAAGGGTTGGGTCACCTAAGGGAGTGAAGAAAATGGGATGCCTAAAGTTGGAAGGTGTGTGACTGCACGGAAGTGGAAAATTTAGTGAATTTGGCTTCAAAGAATCATGAGCATACTCATGGGGATAAAAATGCATTGGGTGCATCCAAAGAAGAAATGAGCTAATTTTTTTCATTGAGGAAGCCCTGCGCACAATAAATGGCATGGTTAGACTTGACAATTCAAGAGATGGGAAGTGTCACTAGTGTAAGAGCTGTAAATATAAAGCTAATTATTGTATTTTTATGTTCAGTTTATAAAATACCAAGGGTGGTGTTCCTTTATGGTGTCAGTTCTATAACAACTGTTTTTTCTACCCCCATGTAAATTTCACTATGTGTATTTGTTTATGTGAAATTCTGTGAAAATGTAAAATATGGCTCGGCTAGAGGAGTGGACACAGATTCAAAGCATAAGAAGGAGGATTTTCTTGTGCATTTCTTAGTACCAAATCCAAGCCACTCCATTTATTCTCATACAAATCTTCCTAAAAATAAATGTTCTATTATTGCAAGAATTGAATTTGTGTATGGAATCTTGAAGTAAAGGACAAGGCCCATGCGACCTCCCTATCTCATAGGATGTGTTGGGAGAGTCAACACACAAGAGAAAAGAAAATATAGGGAATGTTAAATAGGGGAGAGAGGGTAGATAATTGGAAGAGTAGCATTGTCAACATAATGGAACGCTCCATACATAAAAATGTTGACAAGGAGCAACCGGGAAGGAGAAGTGTTCACAATTGCTTTTTTTTCAACAATGTGAGTGGATGGAAGTTAGGCCATCTAATGGGAGATGGGGGGCCTCAAGGAAAACAAGAAGCAATGAGATATAATAGTATGGTGTGGCATGAAACACACAAGTTGATAGAACACAAAGGGGAAGAAAATGTGATAGGAAGAGCATTTTATGGAAGAGGTCATAGAGGAGAAGAGAAGAGAAGATAGGATATTGATCCCTATATTTTTTGTTGTTTGGCTAGTGTTTTTTATTATTTTTGTGATCGGATAATTAATACTCAATGGAGAAAATGACTCGCTAGAGCTTGTTGTATCAGTTGATAAACTTATAAGTGCTTTCCTTGGGGAAGGTAAACTACTTAGAGTTGGTTGAATGGGTTGATAAGCCACTGAGGTTCTTCCTAAGTGAGATGATAAACTACCATTATAGTGAGATCATTCATATATATTGAGAATAAATTCATTGAGACTTAGATGAATTCCTATGATCTATGTCATAGAGGGAAAAGAGTCATTGTGATGCTCATTGCAAGAAGTAATTGATAAACCACCTAGATAGTGCAACCCTTCTCCTTTTTAGTTGACTTGATATTGGTGTGATATCCACTTGAGTAATAATTTCTCCTTAAACTTTGAATTAGGTTCAAGGGTCATTAGATACAATAAATGTTGCACTATAGCTTTCCCATGGTTGGGTGGAGAGTGGAAATCCCTCCTTCAATTGCCAATCATTCAATTTATACAAAAAATATATTTACTTATTTATATCATGAACCATGAATGATGAATAATTCTTGGTATATGTTAGGACAATTCATGTATCAACACTAATCATGGTGGAATGTGACATCACTATTTGTTTGTGATGAATTTCTGTATATGTATGTTCTTATGGCTATGGGAGGCTTAGAGGCCTCTATGTTTTGACATTTTTTCATAAGTTGTGTTAAAAAAACCACGAGGTTGGGTTTGGGGGTGGGGGAGGTGGTGCAGCGAATCAGTGTTTCGTTTTGGATCAATTTTTTCCTAGTTTATAATGAATCGACATTTAATGAACAACACATTTTACAATATATGTAAGCAAAAACATTAAACCATGAGCAACATTTAATCATAAAGGCATATGAACCATAATAATTCAACACATCAACACATAGGGATACCGGATATTAGGTGGAAACCCCAACTGTAAAAAACCACTTCTATTGTTGTCTCTATCTGCTTGTTATTATAAAGAAAATTTTCTATTGCATCTTGCACTGGCACAAACTCTTACCAGTGTGCATGATTCTACCTGCTAGAGGCTACAACCCCCTCTTGTTTCTCTACCTACCAATGGAAGGAAGCCACTACTTCATGATCAATTTTACCAGCCACCACTGGAAGGAAGCTACCACTCCCTTACTGAAGGTTCCAACCTTCAGGCCCTTTGTGGACCACATTTCAAAATCATTCACATTGGATCAATTTGACTCATACAAAAATCTTGTAAGCCATGTTTCATTCAATTTTGAAATTAGACCCACATATAACATTACACTCATCAATCATATTCATACAATAATTAGAAACAAGTACAATTATGTCCTCAATAAATGATTCCATGCATCAAAAATTAATTGTATTAATTTCTTCTTATGTTCAAGATATTCATCCAGTGGAAAACCCTAATGGTATCTAGTTAAACCCTAGTAACCAATATCAACATTTCTAAACAACTCCAATTGATCATCAATGCAAAACTAATCCTAATGGTATCACAACTTTCATAGAAAGAAAAAACATTCTTCTTGTCTCTAATCAAGCATAAGATCTCTCTATCATACACGCACTTTGTGGCAAGCATATAAACCAATAATGCAAATAACCTGCGATCAGTTAGCTGCCACAAACCCTAGCAGACAAACTCTAGAATTCATTAACCCTTGTAACTCAACTCCTCATATCTTTGTTCATGCACCTCATACTTTATGCTTGAACACATCATAAAATAAGATACATTAATCAATAAGGCAAGTCACTAGGTCTCTTCTCAAACAAGTGTGTTCCAAATGTCATTCTGGCTTAATAACCCATCAAATATGTATATCTCTCACCCAATAAAAACATAAACAACCATAAATACCCTGACCAACAACTCATAAAATTAATGGTTCTAAGCCACATAAAATTCAACCATACAAAAATACAAAGTGGTATATCTCTTTCATGAACCTTGCAAAATAATATGTTAATCATGAAACAAGGACACTACCATTGACCTTTGCATCAATTCCTGCAAATGCATCAAATTAGATACTGCTTCTTCACAATCTATCATAGATCCAAAGAAAAATCACCATATTCAAGTGCAAGCTTCAACAAGGTTTAAGATTGTAAAATCACTAGATCAACAACTAGAATATTCTAGTGAACACTCATAACCATTCCAAAAACAAATCCCTTAATCATTCCAAGGCACACAAATGGCATACTCTATTTATGTAGAATAATATATCAGTCACAAGGCACAAGAATATGTAAACCATATTCCTGAGGCTTCAACTCCTACTAAATAGATCTATTGTGCTCATACATTAGTAGATTTTTTCTTTGTTATGTGTACAAATCAATAAATCAACTTGCTTCAAGGACATAGAGGAAAATCACCAACATTCTAGTATCAACCACTCTCATACCAATGAAGATCTATCTATGAAAGAAATATATTAACATGAAGACACTACCAAACATCTATCAATACAACCCCTTTCTAATATAACAACAATACATCAAGTCATACCAACATTAATGCATGAATATTAGTCAATAAGTAATTCTAATCCATGCAAACATCTTCATGAAAATCTTCACAGAACAAACACATTAGTTGTTAAAGACTTTGTCACAAATCTCTGTTAATCGCACAGTCTATGAAGTGTTCAATGCTCAATAGAGAAAAGCATTGTTATATAGTTTGCATACACTAAAGAAAGCTCCAACCATATTGTGCATGAATCTTCAACAATTATTATTATAAACTAAAAGAAACATCCAACAATAATTATGTGGTGTGCATACACAAAGGGAACCTACAACAATTAAAATAGTGTGCAAAAATAAAATTTGGTTGATCAATCTAGGACTAAGAAGGATTTAATATTTAATCAATTCATAATGGGTCAAGGAATATAACATAACCAATCCATTAGATATTAGAACCATATTCCTTCAGGTCGTCAGGTCCTTGCATGCTAGTGAAATCAATCCTACAATAGCTTAACATTTTATATCAAAACATGTCAAATCATGGTCATTCACACTTTCTTCCTCCTATTCCAGAACATGATAAAACATAATTTAAAAAATATGTGTGGAATTCCGGTGTCAGATCTAATAGATCTCCTTAAAAATGTAAACTCAGTTGATCAAACTCCTTTCCTTTTTGTAGCTTATCTTCCTTGTAATTACCATAGAAAAACCCATGGATTTTGGTGACCATCTCAATTGAACATTGGATCATCCTAGCGCACACAAATTCCTTGGGAAATTTGATGGTTTTGCCCTTGTTTTTATCTTCGCCTACAGGTCAAGACACTCAGTTTGTGAGGAAAAAGAGCTACGTTATAAATTGTTATGTAACATAGGTGACCCACATTATAGCATAAATTATTGAGAGCAAAAGGCGCATTAAAATATGAATAGGATAGACAAAATCAACACTTTTCCACGCACCTTTTCATCCTTCTACAAGTGTGCCAAGCACACATCACCTTACCAGGTACCTCTGCATTCTCCTACAATTTTGTTGGAAATCACAAAGAGTGTGATAAGACCACAATCCAAGGTTGACATCAAGACCAGCAAGCTAGCCATAATGCCAACAAGTTTTGTAACTAATTACATGGATATGTATGATTGCTTGTTGTGCCTTAGCAAATTTGCTATAGTGTGTGATGTCACTTATTTAATATGTTATGAGTATCATGGGTCTCTGTCCTATTAAGGCTATAGGATATCTTTCCTAATAAAGGTTTATGGTAGGTGTTGTGTCATGTATGATAAATTAGTAGACCTGATATGGTTGTTTGGGACCTAAACTATAATTCACTATGATGTTGTTGTAATGTTGAGCTTACAGAGAAGTATTAGTTATAACTTATCTTGGTGCAGTATCTAGTAGAATACATGTTAGTTTATCTATGAAATGTATTTTGGTTATGTATAACATTTAGAATGTTTAATGATTAGATAAAGGTCTTGAACTTATGAAATGGGTGTTTTGGGAAATGCCTTGCTTCAAGGAAAACTCTGGCCAAGTCCCTTAGCACTCTCATATTTTATAGGTCTAAGTATTGTATGTCGGCATTGATGTCAACATGGTCATGGTGTTGCTTGTTATATATCTTATGATATTAGTATTCCTCTTGATGAGTGTGATGAGAGTTTGGATTGGTGGCCCTATGGGCTAGCTTTGATGTCAAGATGGATTTGGAGGCTGAGTAGAGATAGATTCTAGACATATTGTGTTGATTGAATGTGTTGCTACTACAGATGGTTGGATTGCTCCTATAAGTGTTTCATATGCTTCTACATGTCTTGGAAGCATTAGAGTTATTTCTACATGTGTTAAGATGTTGTTGCATGTGTTGGAGGTGCCTCTACAGGTGTTGGAGTCAGTTGTATGACTTGATGTTGTTGTTGCAGGTGATGGAGATGATGCAACATGTGTTGGAGGTGTTTGGATAGGTTGTCATTGCTGCTTGAGGAGATGGATGTGTCGGTCTTGATGATGAGTTTGGCAGACTAGGGAATGCATGCCATTGACTTGTTGCAGATGTTATTGGCCTATGTCATCAATTATAGACTTGTTACAAAGGATTAAAGGTGTGTTTAGAAGATGATGAAGTCATCCCTGAAGTTTGGTAGTGATCTGGGTTGAATTGGTTTGAGTTTTCCTTATCGTCTACCCCAATCACATGGATGGTGAGTCATGGGAGCGACTGAAACTTTATAATCACTAGCAAACAAGCTTGTGGGAGGGACTGAGGAGCTCTAGTCAAATTTAGTCTATGTTGTGAAATATTTTTCATGAGATTTTCTCCACATTCCTCATGCAACTCAACTAATTTTAGTATTGTGGTGAAGCTTATGATCGGAACTTTTCAACATATAGTTGGAAAAGGTAATAGGGGCTATAGAATCTGATTAAAGTTGAAGATATGAAAATGCTAGTGGAGTAAGTGGTTTTATTTGGTTATGAATCCTATATCTGAAGTGTGTGAAAATAATTGTTGAGTGCTCCATAATTTGTAGCATTTGCTGAGTTAATCATAACAAAAATTGATAAATAGAGGAAGGTTTTGAGTCTATTTGCTTGAGCTAGAAGAGTGAGTGAGAACATTGGAGAAGTAGTAGAATGCTTCAGATCAAGTTGTGAGAAGGATTGCTTTAGTGTGTGGCTTTTAATGACAGTATTGTAGTAGAATTTTGAAGAAAAGCATCAGTTTTCAGATCAGATTCATGGTTGTTGTAGCATAGTTTATTTGGAGGATATGGAGTAGAGTTTATGTTGCTGGATGATTGTATTATTGATAGTTGAATTTGTGCCACTATTTTCTAGTGTTGAGAGCATGTTATTTGTGGTGTTTTTGTTTGGTTTATTGATTGTGTCTTGCTACTGAGACTTGGATTACTAAGTTGAATTCTTTTGAGCGGAGCATCTTGGATCTAGTTTGAAAATAAATGAAATGATATCCACATAGTGTTGAGGAGAAGTGACTTCATGAGAGGGGAGCAGTGATATCAAAGCTTCAGTGAAAGGAAAATTTTCTCCATCCAATCAGAGTTGGATAGTCCAATTGAAGTTGGGCGAGGATCGTTGATCATGGTGGTTGTCAGTGGATGGTAGTCTATAGATCTGTGAGAGAACATAGTCTTCCCAGCTAATCAATATAATCGAGTCTCCTATCTTATTGGTGTTATCCTATTGTGTATGAGGTCTCTAGGGTAATCAGAGTCAGCTAGCTATGTAAAAGAAAAATTGCTTGACATAATAGAAATTCAAATTAGAGTAGCAATAAAAATGGTGGTTTTTCTCCCCAAAGGGTTTCCACCATAAATCTTGTGTCTCATGTGTGATGATGTAATTGTGTGCATTGTTTATTATTGCTTATGGTTTTTATTTTCCGCTCATATGGTGCACATGTTATGATTTGTTATTAGTTGCTAGTTATATGCATGATTCAGTAAGTGAAAATTTTTAGATTGGGAAAAATTATATACAAGTCACATTATTGATTCACCCCCCACCACCTCCCAGTGATGCTCAAAGGTTTCCAACATTGTAGAATTCAGAAATTATATCCGAGGCTAAATGGATTACTTGGAGGATAATGTATTTGGGTTGGATGCTTCTTTAGGCCTTTGTCATCTAGTGCTTTTGGATGTAAAATGGACATATCTATTTAAGTTTGGTAGATGTATCTCAGAAATTCAGAAGTTTATCTAGTTAGACCCTATGCATTTTTGGGAATGCACTAGATTTGAAATAATCTGGATATCTCACAGAGAAGGAAAGTAAGTGGAGATATCTAGTGAGGACCCCACATGGGCAAAGTTGGATTTTATATTGTTTGGTAAGTAAATCCAAGATCTAGGTGATCTAGGTGTTTGCACATGGCATATATGTTTGCCACATTAGATGTCTACGGAGCCAAATATCTATTTTTGTTGGTGATTTATATGGATTTTTGAAGGAGTATAAATTATTTGGAGTGAGGCCCATTTGGATAATTATAGGTGCAAGGCCAGATTAAATTGTGAGTGAAATTTGTATTTGGGTCATCCAGGGCTAAGGCATTGTGAAATTCCACAAAAATCCTAGATGATGGGCTAGGAACATATATACCTATGGAGTCGTGCAAGATCCAAATGTTCAAGTATTTTGGGGTGTGCCAAAGTGTAAATTTGATAGGTCCCTATAATACTAGTGATTATCCCATTACTATTGTAGTTGTATAACTTATTAATATTGTTGTTCCCTTATTGTCCCCATATTTTTATTACTGTGCCCCATAGAATCCCTCTATTGTTATTTTTGTGGCTTTATATTATTATTGTTAGGTCAGTTGGGTTATATTGTGACTCCTTAGACTCCTATATATAGAAAGGAGGTTTTTTCATTTGAATCATCCAAGAATTGCTTATTTGTGTAATGTAAAGGAGGTTTCCCCCTCAAAGAGGCTAAACTCTAAGGCATTGATCTCCCTTTTCTATCTTTTCATGAGCTAGTTTCATAACATTTGGTATCAAAGCTTTGGATTCTAGGGTTTCCCTACTCCAAATAGGTCATCATGGCATTTTCACTATAACTTTTTTTCTGCGATGTTTTAGAAGCTAAAGAAAACCCATTTGATAATAAATCACACTAAACCTCGGGTCCAAAATTCAAAACTTTTCGCACTATATTTGCAGAGATATGATCTGAGGAAGTTGGTCTTTTTGCAGACTCCTGAATTGCATTCCAAACAAGTGACCTGGGGAAAATCGTCATAACTTTCTCTCTGAGCATCAGATTGAAATTTCGTCAGAAGGTATAGAAAGAGGATGGACTGTAGTTTCTTGTATATATTTTTCAAATCCAAAGCTAGAAACAGTGACTTATAGCACGTCATACAAGTTCGCTCTACTGAACTAGTCTATAATTAGGTCACTGTGGGAGATTTCGCATAACTATTTCTTGGAGAATCTAGTTTGGATCAGACTTGTGGCATTGGAAAGAGGATGTAGAGGGCTACTACATATCACAATTTCAGAACTCGATGGTCTGAAATTACCGAGATACATCATATTCAATATCAAGCTCCTACAAAGTGAAAAAAGGTGTGTAGTTTTTTTTTAAATTTTTGCATAAGCTTGGTTTGAAAAAATAGTTTGAAGGAATTCAAAGGGAATATTAAAGAATTATTATCAGTAATTGATGCCCCGAGGAAAGAAAATGCAAACACCTAGTAAGCAACCTAAAATCTCTAGCATGACTCATGAAGAAGAGGAGGAAATGCAACATGATATATCAAAATTACGAGACCAAGTGCAACAACTGTCACTTGCACAAAAAGGGTCAGAATCTAAGATGGATGGTTTAAATAAAGATGTAGAAGCTAAGATGGATGTTTTAAAGAAAGGCGTAGAAGCTAAGATGGATTGTTTAAAGAAAGGTGTTGAAGCTAAGATGAATGATGTGGAAGCTAATATGGATGATTTGAAGATAGATTTGAAGACAGACATGGAAGAATTGAAGATAATTATGAATAAGTTGCTACAAGAAATGGTCACTAATGGTGAAAGGGTAGTAAAGGAAACTCATGATGAGAACAAAAGAAATATTAATCATGATTCCATAGACTCTAATGTTGGATTGAAGACCCACCATATTCCAAAAATTGATATGAGGAATTTTGATGGCAAGGATCCCGCAACATGGATATTACAAATGGAGCAATTTTTCGATCTCAATAATGTGCAAAACACACAAAAGGTACATATTGCAACTTTA